>QJPP01000419.1:0-75231 GCA_003996215.1 Jaltomata sinuosa
CATCAAAATGGGCCCCCCGGGCCATGCAAGGTTTAGAAAACAGTGCCAGTAGGCCCGAAGCCAAAATCACAGTAAAACATGGATAAAACCTCTTTATATGCATGAAATGGTATGATCAAACACAATTGCTGCCCAGCAGCTCACAATCAACCTATCGACCCTGCACAGGCCCACAGCTACTCAGCAAGCATAACCAGCCTAGAAGGATAATTCTATGCCCGGGACTCGCGGACATTCCCAAAATCCCACCTTCTATGTTCCAGAGTCAACAAGGCCTCGCAGGACCACAAGGTAAATAAAATATATCCGCAAAATACTACAACAAGGGGAATAAAATAAGCGGACATGAATAAAGCGGTCGAGGTCTGTGGTACCAACCTAATAAACCAACCCAAGGATGCCCATTAATACAATTTTATTCTATATGTGCGGAGTCTAGGGAAATTAAACCGTAACCTACCTGTCGTCCGACGACAAGCTGCTAGAACAACGATGTCCAAGCTCGAACTACTCCGAGAAAATCCAAAACTAAATCGGAATCGAATTTGGATTTGGGACGGAATAACTTGACGTAGATAATTGATTTTCTTTCGGAGATTAAATAAAACGTGACAACATTTTCTTCCCATCAACACTCTTCAATAATTAGTAAGTATATATGTGCATATGCACACAGAACGTGGGCATACAGGGGCTTATTCCCTTTGCTAGAGTCAGCAATGTGTGCTTATATAAATGCACTGCCACAACATGATATACTAGTGCTGCCTTCATCCTCCACTTACACGTGGGGGTGGAGGTGGCAACCAATTTCTCTCCGTTAGGTTTATACTCGGGTATTGCATAAATTTGTGGTAAAATAAATATAGTATTATAAATATACCATAATTATTAGAAAATCATTTCCAATAAAACCTACTATATTATAATAATAAATTTCAATATAACTAAATTTACTATCTCCGTTAAAATATTACGGAGTATAAAAACCTTATAAAATAAATACGTATACACTTATATCGTATCAAATATATTTTTCATAAACCTTTAAAATATTTTGGAAAGGAAATAACAATATAATTTTTACCAATTTTAACTTTTAAATAACGTATTTTCAAATACACGCACGATGCTAATAAAGTTCTTAAGTTTAGGCTCGTAATTCGCCTACGCACAATTTCGATATTCAAGAATTCTCTTGGGATCCTCCCTTATATTTTATCACTGTTTCGGAACTGAAATGGCATTTTAAAACGTGAAATTGAAGCTTAAATCGGGTTAAACCCGACCCGATTCGCGACCCGGTTCACAACCCGTTTTCTGCCAGACAGTCCGCGGTAAAACAGTCATAACTCCTTACTCCGAGATCAGTTGGACGTGCGGTTTTGTGCGTTGGAAACTAGACTCGTAGACCTTCGATTTGGTATTTCGGGGGACTTCTAACTCTTTATATATTGGGAGAAAAGCCCCAACACATTTGACCCAAAGTTCAGAAAATTGTTAAAGGTCTTACGATATCTTTTGTCGATTTGCTTGACTTCAAAACTTAACCGTGGAAATGACCGGAAGGGTCATTACAGGATTTTCGCTATATAATGGTTCTAATTGTTCTTGGATAATTTTTAATTTATCTATAGCAAATATGATTAACTCTATTTTATGTTCATTTGTTTTTATATTTTCTAATTTCTGAGTAATTTTTTCACTTCCTTTTATCCATGGGGTAGGTTTTCTAGTTTTATTATATACTCTTTTGGCTCCTACCTTATACTTACATGGTGTCGTAAACCACCAATGTGTTTTTGTTATTATATGTGGATATAGTTTTTCTAAAAAAGGCATTCCTAGTAGTATATCTTTATTTACAAATTCGTAACTATATATTTCTTCTATAGTTAATATTTTATCCCATATTTGTAATTTTATATTTCTCGCTTTATGATTTATCATACTTCCTTCATTATTAAATCCTGTTACTACTATTGGTGTAGGTAATTTTTCCCATTTTTCCTCTGGTAAACAATTATGTTTACACATATTAGCTTCTGCTCCTGTATCTATCATCGGGGTATAGTATCTATTATAGTAATTTTCTACTATTATTTTGGCAAGTATATAAATTTTCATTTTTATTTCATATTGTTCGTTTTATTATGACTTTTTTATTTTTATATGTAACAGTTAACTGGTTGTTTTCTAAATTGTATGGTTTCATGCCTTCTAACCATTTTATTCCTAATATAATATTTTTATCTCCGTGATATATTTTGAAGTTTATTACCATTGGTATTCCGCCAATGATTAATTCTTTTTCTACTGTTTCTCTTAATGCTGTAAATTCTTTTGGTAATTCTGACTGTTCTGTAGAATTTATTTCTTCTTCTGTTACCAATTCTCTTGTTATATAATTTTCTTCTTGTCCTGTATTTATTATTATAATAAATTTTCTTTGTTCTAATATTCCCGTTATATAATAATGATTTGGTTCTATCTCTTTTATTGTTACTGAATTTCTTGATGACTGAGGTGTGTCGCTATAACTTTTCCTTTTAGATGTGCTTATTCTATCACTTACTATTTCTAAATTTTCTTCTGCATCTATTTCTTTATAGCTATAATCATTGTTATCTATTACTGACACAATTTGTTCAAATGGATTTTCTATTTTTATTCTATTGATTTTATTTTTTGCCGTTATTTTATGTTTAGTTGTTAAGACATATAAATTTTTACATCTTGCTGTAAATACTTTACTACCTGGGGCTAGTTCAATTCCTGTCATTTTCCAATATAATACTAATGATTTATCTATGTTACTGTCATTTATTGCTACTGAGTAGTTTGCACTTATTATAAATTTAAATTTTTGGTATATTAGATTTCCTTTTACTGCACTTATTACACTTTTTTCTATATGTTCAATTATTCTATCATCTGCTATGTATATTTCTATAGGTGTATCTATTCCTTCTCTGAAACATGCTTTTATTAATATTTCTGTTCCTCCTAGATGTACATATCTTATTGGTTCTTTAGTTCTTAATTTTGTATTTCTTTGTTTATTACCCTCTTATTTATTATAGGTATTCTTGCTTTTCCTTTAGTATATTTACAGTCTATTATATGTTCTTTTTGACTTACTACATAATATTCTTCTTTTTGTCTTTTATATATATTTTTTAGTTTTGGTAATTTAAATATTTTTTCTACACTTAAATCTAATTCTTTTCCTTTTATTTGTTCAAATATATTTACATCAAATATAACCTTTTGTTCTGAGGATTCTTCATTCATATGTTCTTCTTTATTCATTAATACTTCTTCTTCAGACATTATCTAATTCTCTAATTCTTCTTCGTTTTCTGATTCTTCGTATAATTCATTTTCAGATAATTCATATATGCTATCATCATCACTCAATTCATAATCTAAATATTCTAGTGGCATATATTCTTCATTATTTATTATTATTTCTGATATTTGCTTTCTTTTAGGATTTCTAAGTAGTCTACAATCTTTAGCTAAATGTCCTAGTTTTCCACAATTATAGCATGTACATTCTGTTATTTTCTTTTTTGGTCTAAAAGGTTTTTTATTATTATAATTTCTTACATAGTATTGTCTTCTAGGCCTTTTGTTTCTAAATTGAGTTTTATATCTTTTAATTTTCCCTATTTTTCGATTCTTTTTGTAGTAATTATTTGTGCATCCGAATTGGGGTGCTACCTTATCTCTACAACATGATAAGTTTCTTATTATAGATTTTTCCATCTTCATTTTTTCTTTATATTTCTCACATATACCTGAATACCATACTTGTAAAAATCTTACCATAGCTCCTAGTGTATCTTGTAATCCTGCATTATTCCAATCTTTTACTATTCTTGTACTAAATGGTTCTGGTAATTTTGTAAAATATAATTTTCTTACTTCCTTTGCTTCTTCTGGCGTATATTTACCTTTATAATAATATTCTCTAAATACACATGTATATTCATCTATATAACACATATTACATATTGCTAATTTTAACATTAAATTTCTATTAAATTGTTTATCCTTATTTTGTTCTTCTACTTCTGAAGTTGTGCTACTAAACTCATTTCTTATAGCTACCTCATATTTATGTAAAATATCCATAGATGTAGTTGCATTTTCGTTATTTATAGTTTTACTATTCCTTAATGCTCCTAGATAATCTTCTGATAAATTAAGTAACCATAGTTTTACTGTTCCTAAAAATGTTCGTTCTATGTATCCTGGTGTATCTGCTATACTTATTTTGTTATCTACCAATTGTTTTGCTATATTTCCTATCCATAGTTGTATTGTTTTATTTATATCCGCTACACAATCTAATTCTAAGAAATTATTATTTGGATTAGTTGTTTTTGGAGTCCATTTTCTATTTAATCTTTTATCCCATAGGGTATTTTCTCTATCAGATTCTCTATAGCTAACTGTATAATATGTTGGATTTAATATTTTTGGATTTTTTACTTCTGATGTACTAGCTTCTTGTTCTTTATCTTTTTCAACATCTCCCGCATTTATTTCAATATCTTCATCTATTTTTTCTATATTTGCTATCATTTCTGTATAAGTTTCACTTGTTTCTGAATTTCTTTCAGTTTGATCATTATTATTTATTTCATCTATACTTATCTCTTCTTCTTTAATTGGTTCTTCCATTTGTAATTTCTCTTTAAAATTTTCTATTTCTGTTCTTAGTTTTGTCTCAATCTCTTTTTCTTTTTGTTTTGCCTCATATAGTTCCTTTAACCTTTTTAATTCTTTTTCTAAAGCTAATATCTTTTCATTTTTTACTTCTTCAATTTGCTGTATTTCTTGTTTCGCTTGTTGTTTAATAATAGTTATTTCCTTTTTTCTATCTATTTCTTCATTTTCCTTAGCTACCCTTACCATTGCTGTTAAACTATCTTCTAGTCTTAAGGATTCTTTTTCTAACATTAAGCTTAGGTTATCTCCTATCTTTTTATAGCGTCTACCTAAATTTGAAAATACTATTTTTATTTTTAATCCATCTTGATTTTCGTATGTTTTTTCATCTATAGCAAATTCTTCTTTATTCATCTTATAAGTTATGTTGTAATTTATATTCTAGACTATCTATTTGTAGTTGTAAATAAAATATAGTTTTTCTTTGTGACTTTAAAGATTCTTTACAAACTCCTGCAATCATATTATAGTGAAGTCTGTTTTGTCTATGTTCTAACTCTTGTCTTTTTTCTATGATTACTCTATTGAGTGCTTGTTTATATTCGTTACTATTATTCATCTTCCTTAGAATGTTTATATTTTAAATATTTAACATATTTATATTCTATCTTAGATATGATTTCTATTATTTTGGCTAATTTATTATTATCTTCTTTTGTAATACTAAGTTGTTTATAAACTGGGTATAACTTTTCTAATCTTCTTTTTGATTTTCTTATCTTTCTTCTAATATGTTTTAATTCATCCATAGCTCTGATACCAAACTGGGGGGTGGTCCTCATATTTTTTCTTTTCATGCTATTTTATCTAGAATAGTTTTGGGGGTCCTATATTTTGTAGTTCGCGTATACAGAATTTTAAAAAGTTTACTTAGTTTATTTGGATTTCTAACAAATTTTGTTTTATATTTAACCTTACTTCTTTTTTGCCAGACTTCAAAATATTTTTCCATTATTCTGAATCTAATTCTAAGTCGTTTATATTAAGTTCTCCTAGTTCTAAGTCTAGTTTAAGTCAAAAAGAACATATAATAGACTGTAAATATACTAAAGGAAAAGCAAGAATACCTATAATAAATAAGAGGGTAATAAACAAAGAAATACAAACATTAAGAACTAAAGAACCAATAAGATATGTACATCTAGGAGGAACAGAAATATTAATAAAAGCATGTTTCAGAGAAGGAATAGATACACCTATAGAAATATACATAGCAGATGATAGAATAATTGAACCTATAGAAAAGAGTGTAATAAGTGCAGTAAAAGAAAATCTAATATACCAAAAATTTAAATTCATAATAAGTGCAAACTACTCAGTAGCAATAAATGATTGTAATATAGATAAATCATTAGTATTATATTGGAAAATGACAGGAATTGAACTAGCCCCAGGTAGTAAAGTATTTACAGCAAGATGTAAAAATTTATATGTCTTAACAACTAAACATAAAATAACGGCAAAAAATAAAATCAATAGAATAAAAATAGAAAATCCATTTGAACAAATTGTATCAGTAATAGATAACAATGATTATAGCTATAAAGAAATAGATGCAGAAGAAAATCTAGAAATAGTAAGTGATAGGATAAGCACATCTAAAAGAAAAAGTTGTAGCGACACACCTCAGTCATCAAGAAATTCAGTAACAATAAAAGAGATAGAACCAAATCATTATTATATAACTGGAATATTAGAACAAAGAAAATTTATTATAATAATAAATACAGGACAAGAAGAAAATTATATAACAAGAGAATTGGTAACAAAAGAAGAAATAAATTATATAGAAAACTCAGATTTACCAAAAGAATTTACAGCTTTTAAAGAATCAGTAGAAAAAGAGTTAATTGTTGGCGGAATACCAATGACAATAAAATTTAAAATATATCAAGGAAATAATAATATTATATTAGGGATAAAATGGTTAGAAGAAATGAAACCATATAATTTAGAAAATACACAACTAACTATTACATATAAAGGTAAGAAGGTAATAATTAAAAGGACAATGTAAGAGAAAAATGAAAATCTATATACTTGCCAAAATAATAATAGAAGGATATTATAATAGATATTATACCCCAATGATAGATACAGTAGCAGAAGCTAATATGTGTAAACACAATTGCTTACCAGAAGAAAAATGGGAAAAGTTAACTACACCAATAGTAGTAACAGGATTTAATAATGAAGGAAGTATGATAAATCATAAAGCGAGAAATATAAAATTACAAATATGGGATAAAATATTAACTATAGAAGAAATATATAGTTATGAATTTATAAATAAATATATACTACTAGGAATGCCTTTTTTAGAAAAACTATATCCACATATAATAACAAAAACACATTGGTGGTTTACTACACCATGTAAACATAAGGTAGGAGCTAAAAGAGTATATAATAAAACTAGAAAACCTGCCCCATGGATAAAAGGAAGTGAAAAAAATACTCAGAAATTAGAAAATATAAAAACAAATGAACATAAAATAGAGTTAATCATATTTGCTATAGATAAATTAAAAATTATCCAAGAACAATTAGAACCATTATATAGCGAAAATCCCTTAAAAGGATGGGAAAAACATAAAACTAAAGTAAAAATAGAATTAATTGATGAAAATAGTATAATTACTCAAAAACCTTTAAAATATAATTTTGATGATCTAAATGAATTTAAAATGCATATAAAAGAATTACTAGAAAATGAATATATACAAGAAAGTAATAGTAAACATACAAGTCCAGCATTAGGTAGATATCAGCATTTTATGGATAATTACTTTAATCAATTAGAAAATTGTATAGTATATATAGATGATATACTTTTGTATTCAAAAACACAAGATGAACATATAAAATTACTAGAAAAATTCATACATATTGTTACATATTCTGGAATTAGCCTAAGCAAGAAAAAAGCTGAAATAATGAAAAACCAGATAGAATTCTTAGGAATAGAAATAGATAAAAATGGCATAAAAATGCAGCCACACATAGTACAAAAAATAATAAATTCTGATGAACAGATAGATACAAAGAAGAAATTACAATCATTTTTAGGATTAGTAAATCAAGTAAGAGAATATATACCAAAATTGGCAGAAAATCTAAAACCATTACACAAGAAATTGAAAAAAGATGTAGAATATTACTTTGATGATAAAGACCAAGAACAAATAAGGAAAATAAAATTATTATGTAAAAATTTACCAAAACTATGTTTTCCAGAAGAAAATAGAAAATTCATCTATATAGTAGAGTCCGATGCTAGTGAAATTAGCTATGGAGGAGTACTAAAATACAGATATGATAAAAAGAAAACAGAGCACCATTGTAGATACTATTCAGGTACATTTACAAATCCTGAAATAAAATGGGAAATAAATCGTAAAGAACTATATTCAATATATAAATGTTTGTTAGCCTTTGAACCATATATTGTATATAATAAATTTGTTATTAGAACAGATAATACGCAAGTAAAATGGTGGTTGACAAAGAAAGTACAGGATTCAGTTACAACCAAGGAGATACGAAGACTTGTATTGAATATATTGAATTTTACATTTACAATAGAAGTGATTGGTACTAACAAAAATGCAATTGCAGATTACATATCAAGACAAAGCTACGCAGACTGAGGAAACTACTGAAAAAACTACTATGGAAGATATACTTAAAGTTATGACGACTCTCTGCAAAGAAGTCGATAACTTGAATAAAGAGATACAACATATTAAAGATAGCCAGCAGCATGGTAAATATGCGGAACTATGTCGATCGGAAGACATTAAAATTCCAGAGCTAAAAGGTGACGTTGGGAAACACCTAAAAACCCAAAATAATTTGATTTATGCAGGTGGAGCATCTACTAGCAGAGCATCTACAAAAGAAGAAAGAAGATATATTAATACAAATTTGAACAAGCTATTTGAAACCCCATATACTCCAAGAAACCAAAGAACTCCATTTATACCTCCACAAGTAAATACGTATAAAGACAGCCTAAGCCAAAATAAAAAGACTTACAACCACATTACCCAGTCATATATAAACAATATCCACAAAATCCAACTATTCTTAAACAAAACCCCCAGATCAAAAACTACCACAAATCCAGAAGAAGATTATATAACCCAAAGCTTACAAGGATACAACAAGTTAATAGCATTACCAAAAACCAGTGCGAATCTAGTAGCAACTTGCTATCATTATGGACTACTACATACAGTATATACAAGCACAGGAGATGAAATAGCTACATTGCCAGAACTACACAAAGCATTTATACAATACAAGAAGATAACCAAAGGAACATTGTTCTATATCAGAGTATATTCAGCTACAGCAGAGATACTATATGATGAGATTAAACCAGTCATACAAGTTATAAAGATAGGACTTACACGAGACATGATCATACCAGAAAAAATAGAAGAACATGACGAAATTACTAGAGAAGAAATACCAGAGTTCTACGCAGGAAAACGAATTATTGGTATAGCTACTATATTACATGAACTATCAACAAACTATATGCATAGAAACCCTATATGGAGCTATTACGCAAGAGAACAAACTATGATTTATTCGACATGTAGAGAAGAACGTATCGCAGACATGGAAGAGATAAGACAGTGGGCATTTAGTCTACTAAGACCAGAAGAGCAACCATTAACAAGAGCTATCAGGAAAAATTTTATTTCAGAAGGACTAATGACGAGATACTGCAAATTAATTAATCACAAATATCCGGATCACAAATGTTCAAAGTGCCAGGGAGAAGACGATGTAATTCCAGAAGTACAGCGGGAGTAAAAAGAAAAAGCTAGAAGACTCGAGATAGAAACAGAAGATAGTAGAAGATGGAGACAGCAGCTAGTGGAAGATAAAGATAAAGAAAAAGATAGTAAAGTATTTTGTTTGTTTGCAATGCTGTAAAGAAATAATAGTAGATTAGGACGTAAAGTAGTTTGTCCATATGTAGTGCTGTAAAGTAAGATGTAAAGATTCTTTGACTTTTGTAAAAAGTTATGAATAGTATAGCATTAGGTGTAAAGTAGTAATAGTAAAGGGGATTAAGACATTTGTTAGAAAACCCCTATAAATAGATAGTATTAGGAGAAAGAGGGCAAGACTTTCTAGACGGAAAGCACCCTCTCTTGTAAACATAAATATTTCCAGAAATAAGATAACAGCTTTCAAGCATATATGGAGCAAGATAAGAGCAAGGTATATTTGTTCATAACTATGCATAGCTAAATTGTTGATTCCTGAGTATCATAGCATGCATGAATAAGTTATATTTGTTATTATTTACTAGAATTATTTGAATCATAATTTCGAATTGTTAACATGAGGAAACAAGGGAAACAATCCGAAAATAATATCCAGAGGTTGAAACCAAGGCGAAAGAATGAATGCCGTAAAGGGAGTAGACAGAGTGATATTATCTAGGAGGGGAAAGTACCTTGGAAAGTACGGTGTTAACAATAAGAGAGTATGGTTAAAATAGTCTAGTAGTAATAATCAAGTGTAATGTTATTGACATGCTATGGTATGAAGGAATTAATCAAAAGCAAGCATAAGAAATATGAACATGAATAACAAAATAATACCTACTTATTTTACCTATTTGCATGATGAAGTAATTTATAATTATAAAATATTAATCTTGTATGTACTTAGAGACATAGAAATCCCAGATCTAAGAAAATTAATATGGGAAAAAATATTTAGTAATGAAGATCTAGAACTAATAAACCAAAAATGGTACCAGATAGAATTGCATGAACTAGACTCAGAACTAGGAGAACTTAATATAAACGACTTAAAATTAGATTCAGAATAATGGAAAAATATTTTGAAGTCTGGCAAAAAAGAAGTAAGGTTAAATATAAAACAAAATTTGTTAGAAATCCAAATAAACTAAGTAAACTTTTTAAAATTCTGTATACGCGAACTACAAAATATAGGACCTCCAAAACTATTCTAGATAAAATAGCATGAAAAGAAAAAATATGAGGACCACCCCCCAGTTTGGTATCAGAGCTATGGATGAATTAAAACATATTAGAAGAAAGATAAGAAAATCAAAAAGAAGATTAGAAAAGCTATACCCAGTTTATAAACAACTTAGTATTACAAAAGAAGATAATGATAAATTAGCCAAAATAATAGAAATCATATCTAAGATAGAATATAAATATGTTAAATATTTAAAATATAAACATTCTAAGGAAGATGAATAATAGTAACGAATATAAACAAGCACTCAATAGAGTAATCATAGAAAAAAGACAAGAGTTAGAACATAGACAAAACAGACTTCACTATAATATGATTGCAGGAGTTTGTAAAGAATCTTTAAAGAAACAAAGAAAAACTATATTTTATTTACAACTACAAATAGATAGTCTAGAATATAAATTACAACATAACTTATAAGATGAATAAAGAAGAATTTGCTATAGATGAAAAAACATACGAAAATCAAGATGGATTAAAAATAAAAATAGTATTTTCAAATTTAGGTAGACGCTATAAAAAGATAGGAGATAACTTAAGCTTGATGTTAGAAAAAGAATCCTTAAGACTAGAAGATAGTTTAACAGCAATGGTGAGGGTAGCTAAGGAAAATGAAGAAATAGATAGAAAAAAGGAAATAATTATTATTAAACAACAAGCGAAACAAGAAATACAACAAATTGAAGAAGTAAAAAATGAAAAGATATTAGCTTTAGAAAAAGAATTAAAAAGGTTAAAGGAACTATATGAGGCAAAACAAAAAGAAAAAGAGATTGAGACAAAACTAAGAACAGAAATAGAAAATTTTAAAGAAAAATTACAAATGGAAGAACCAATTAAAGAAGAAGAGATAAGTATAGATGAAATAAATAATAATGATCAAACTGAAAGAAATTCAGAAACAAGTGAAACTTATACAGAAATGATAGCAAATATAGAAAAAATAGATGAAGATATTGAAATAAATGCGGGAGATGTTGAAAAAGATAAAGAACAAGAAGCTAGTACATCAGAAGTAAAAAATCCAAAAATATTAAATCCAACATATTATACAGTTAGCTATAGAGAATCTGATAGAGAAAATACCCTATGGGATAAAAGATTAAATAGAAAATGGACTCCAAAAACAACTAATCCAAATAATAATTTCTTAGAATTAGATTGTGTAGCGGATATAAATAAAACAATACAACTATGGATAGGAAATATAGCAAAACAATTGGTAGATAACAAAATAAGTATAGCAGATACACCAGGATACATAGAACGAACATTTTTAGGAACAGTAAAACTATGGTTACTTAATTTATCAGAAGATTATCTAGGAGCATTAAGGAATAGTAAAACTATAAATAACGAAAATGCAACTACATCTATGGATATTTTACATAAATATGAGGTAGCTATAAGAAATGAGTTTAGTAGCACAACTTCAGAAGTAGAAGAACAAAATAAGGATAAACAATTTAATAGAAATTTAATGTTAAAATTAGCAATATGTAATATGTGTTATATAGATGAATATACATGTGTATTTAGAGAATATTATTATAAAGGTAAATATACGCCAGAAGAAGCAAAGGAAGTAAGAAAATTATATTTTACAAAATTACCGGAACCATTTAGTACAAGAATAATAAAAGATTGGAATAATGCAGGATTACAAGATACACTAGGAGCTATGGTAAGATTTTTACAAGTATGGTATTCAGGTATATGTGAGAAATATAAAGAAAAAATGAAAATGGAAAAATCTATAATAAGAAACTTATCATGTTGTAGAGATAAGGTAGCACCCCAATTCGGATGCACAAATAATTACTACAAAAAGAATCGAAAAATAGGAAAATTTAAAAGATATAAAACCCAATTTAGAAACAAAAGGCCTAGAAGACAATACTATGTAAGAAATTATAATAATAAAAAACCTTTTAGACCAAAAAAGAAAATAACAGAATGTACATGCTATAATTGTGGAAAACTAGGACATTTAGCTAAAGATTGTAGACTACCTAGAAATCCTAAAAGAAAGCAAATATCAGAAATAATAATAAATAATGAAGAATATATGCCACTAGAATATTTAGATTATGAATTAAGTGATGATGATAGCATATATGAATTATCTGAAAATGAATTATACGAAGAATCAGAAAACGAAGAAGAATTAGATAATGTCTGAAGAAGAAGTATTAATGAATAAAGAAGAACATATGAATGAAGAATCCTCAGAACAAAAGGTTATATTTGATGTAAATATATTTGAACAAATAAAAGGAAAAGAATTAGATTTAAGTGTAGAAAAAATATTTAAATTACCAAAACTAAAAAATATATTTAAAAGACAAAAAGAAGAATATTATGTAGTAAGTCAAAAAGAACATATAATAGACTGTAAATATACTAAAGGAAAAGCAAGAATTGGATAGTAATCTCCGGCAGCTTCTGCTTATCTCTTCCCATGGTGGAAGTTGTGTCTTCATTTTGGTTTTTCTTCTCTTAGTAGCTCTTGTACTTATTTAGACTAGTTCGTAGGGAGGGGTTCAATTGTATTTTTAAAAGCTTTCATTTGTAAACAAGGTCCGGGGCCTCGTCATACACCGCAACAAAAAGATTTCAAACATAACAGACAACTTCTTTTCCATGTTGTGAGAGACAGGGTCCCGCTATAGCAGTCTATCGGTTGCTATAGTGGAAGCCAATAGTTTATCAGGATGAGAAATGGGTTTCTCGCCCATTTCCCCCTCTATCACTCGAGAAATCACCTTAGAAATTAAGCACATAATCAGGTGAACAGTCAACCCCGGTTCACACAAGGAACCAACATATGTGAATATCAAGCAACACCGAAGCCCTGTTCACACAAGGAACCAACATGTATGAATATCAAGTAAACAGACCAGCCCGGTTCACACAAGGAACCAACATATACCTCAATTAAACAGTTAAGCTCGGTTCAACTCAAGGAACCAACATGTACATCAAGTAAACAGTTAAGCCCGATTTAACTCAAGGAACTAACATGTAAATCAAGTAAACGGTTAAGCCCAGTTCAACTCAAGGAACCAACATGTACATCAAGTAAACAATTAAGCCTGGTTCAACTCAAGGAACCAACATGTACATCAACTAAACAAGTAATCCTCGTTCAACTCAAGAAACTAACATATACATCAATTAAACAATTATGCCCAGTTCAACTTTAGGAACCAACATGTACATCAAGTAAACAATTAAGCCCGGTTCAACTCAAGGAACCAACATGCACATCAATTAAACAGTTAAGCTCGGTTCAACTCAAGGAACCAACATATACATCAAGTAAACAAATTTTTATACTCAACCTCTCTATCGAGGCTTTATAAGATAAGAATATGCGGAGCCAAACCATCATACACGAATTAGTTATTACTCTCATAATGGTATAAGAACAAAACCTTGAGAGTTTAGGCCCACTATAGCGACCTAATTCCCACTATAGCAGCCTCACTGTAGCGGAGAAATTTCCGCTATAATGACACTGTAGAAGTGGCCTGCCTCCTGCTATAGCGGCATAGGCGAGACAGTAACTTCGAGTAGTTCTACTTTTGGGCAATTTTATAACACAACCTCAAAATTTGACATTCCAAACCAACCTCTTTACGTCAAACTCTATATCTGGAGTTCTACTAACGTGATCTCCAATCAGAAAGTTTTAATAGGATACTATGTCCCTCACATCTCATAGTATCACCTTAATTTTAGCAAACACTACACCTCAAGACACTAAATATATCTAAACCACACAATGCAAGATTTTCATTGGAACCCATCCTAGCCTGAGGATTTATCAACTCTCATCCTAGGAAAACTTTGCCCGAGCGATCACCCCCTAAACAAAGCTATAACAAACACAACATAAATAAACACTACACTGCTATGAGTTTCATTAACACATAAATTCTCCCCCAAAACTCACATTAGTCTATTTGGCCATCAATAATCAATTGATATGATCAATAGAGAAATTCACTAAGGCAATTTTTATATCCTTACTATTTTTTACCAATGATAAGTCCATGCATAACAATTAGCACATAGTTCCAGTTAAGCCACATAGAAAATAATTCCCTTAACCACCAACACATAGCAAAGTGATGACCTTTCACTAACCACAAATTCCACAGTAATTCAAATAAATGTTCGCAGTTATTCAAGCAATACAAATACACATAAGCACCAATCTCAAGTTTCATCATTGAACAAGCCCTTTTTATTACCCTTTATGTGCCTTATGGATGATCATTAGATGAATATCCATGCATTTATATAGCCTCTATGTCCAGATACCAATTGGAACCTTCACAGTTCTAACTTTCCTTGCTTGTGTCAATTCAGCCGGAGTCAACGACATTCATTTACATTAATAAGATACCAATTGGAATCTAGAGATACCAATTTGACTCAACTCATACAAGCAAGCAACAGACCCTATGAAAGGAGGCAAGAAGTGGAACAATTTCCTAAAATGCTTCATAGCTTCCCAAAGATTAGATGTGGACGTCAACATTCCAATCCACAAGACTCTTTTTGACATTTGCTCTTCTACTAAGAGACCGCTAAGCTAGGCTCTGATACTAAATTGTCATGACCCAACTACTCGGATTGTACGGGCACCTACTCTAATCCACCTAGATAGGAGAACTCTTACCACCTATTAAAAACAGGTATGCGGAAGTAAATAAGAAACCATAAGAATTGCTTTTAATTATTAAAATTAGTTACAAAACCTTTAAATACAATGAAAACTTTTAAAATACAACAGAAACCCTTCCCAAGGAACTAGTCTAAATAGGTACAAGAGCTACTAAGAGCGAGTACAAAATTGAGACAAAGATTTTACTTTAGGAACAAATAACAAAAGCTGCTGGAGATCTTTACCGCGTCATGTCTGAAACATCGACTTAACACTACAACCAGACTATACCCAAAAGGGTATAACAAGAGTAGTATCAGTACAAACAACACATACTAGTAGGTATCATCAGCAGACCAGGGTTAGATCATGTAAACACAATATAGAAATCACAAAAAGAAAGTATGATAACTTATATAACAATTTAATCCATATCATTTTCATCCATTTATGCTATATTTATCCCTTATATTACCTATGAGTATTCTCATCCTTATCCTCATCAACCATAAGCAGACAATTCAGTCAACTGTAATCAATATTGACAATAAACCAAGTCAAGAACCTGACTACCAATTATTAACCAAGTTAACAACTATGACTCTACAACAATAACTTATAGCTTATATCAAATCCATGAGTCAGCAGACAATAACAGAATATATATGCCATTCTTCTACATTCCTAGCCTAGATCACTCAAGGATCCCCAATATCAGTTAAGTAACTGAACCACATAAGGATCCCAAATATAATTCAAGTAACAGGACCACACAAGAATCCCAAACATATGCTAAGTAATTGGACCACACAAGGATCCCAAAAAAATAGGCATAATACAACCTAATCCACTCATGGAACCAATATAAATAACAAAAATAACCAGTATCATAAATACAATACCAGGTGTGGTACCCGAGCTAGCCAATGAATCATAAAAATTGTACCAGGCATGGTACCTGAGCAAACTGATGAATCATAGAAACTGTATCAAACGTGGTACCTGAGCCAATTAACAAATCATATAAACTGTACTTGGCGTGGTACCTGAGCCAACTAATGAATCATAAAAAACATACCGAGCTTTGTACCCGAGCTAACCAATGAATCATATAAACTGTAGTAGGAATGTTACCCAAGCTAACCAATGAATCATAGAAACTGTACCCGGTGTGGTACCCAAGCCAGCCAATGAATCATAGAAACTGTACCAGGAATAATACCCGAGCCAACCAATGAATCATAAAAACTGTACCAAGCATGGTACCTAAGCCAACCAATCCCGTGAAGATGTACAAGTACTGGTACATCCCTGTCATGCCCCGAGACTACCCCCTAGGGGTAACACAGGACCCGAGACCACAAGTGCCCTATGTTAACACTTTGTCATAGCATACTCAGATTAATACAAAGAAACATAGCGGAAGCATACTTAAAGAAGATAGGAAACCATAACTAAACAGGAATAAGGTTTAAGAAATACCAAATTCAAACACGGAATAGAAGTCTAGCTATGTCTGAAGCCTCTAAACTCTTATAAAGAGTTGATAGGACAAGCCCCCAACTAACTCAAAAATCCAAAGAAAGAACATGAAAGTAACTAGCATAGCTATGGTCCTCGAATGATGAGGACTCACCAACAGAAGTCTGGATGACTGGCGATGACTAGCCACAAGCCTAACCAATAGAGCCTGAATCTGTATCACCATAGGATGCAGCACAAATTATGCATCACTACTTTAGGATGTACCGAATATGTGAGGTATCCACAAATATAGTAAAATGTACTTAAAACATAGTTAAAACTGAATCCATGAATAATAAGAGAAAGCATAAGAAATATCATAATTTAAGTATAAGGTAAGAGATACATAGCATAAGACTTAAAAATATTCATACGGGAGTTTATCTTACCTGACATAAACCATGACGAGCTACATGGAATCCAATTTCATACACCCACACCAAAAAAGATTTTCCTAACCGGCCAACATTAGAACCATATCTGTCAGGATCTTGTAATAAGCCACAGAGGGCAACCTACGGTGGTAACATAGTTTTGGACTTGGGTTATCTAGAACCCACGTTACTCGGTGCTAAATACTACTCTTAAAACATACATATAGCTTAATTTACACTTGTGACATATCTAATGCCAAATCTATTTGAAAAGCATAAGGACATATCTAATGTCATGCAATTCATATATCATAAGTCTTAAAACTTGGCATAGCCATAATACAAAACATATTTTTCTTTCTAAATTTATAGCTTGAAGAATTAGGCATGCAACTTCATAATACATAAGGTCATGTTATCTAAACATGCCAATTTTTACTTAAAAACATGCAAATTGATGGAAATCATGCTAGAAATAATCTTTAATGCATGGGATTTTGAAATCAATTAAGGAACCTCAAATAAATCATAGATAAGTAATGAGAAACCATGAATTGATGCTTAAAAAGAAGACCCATAACTTTTCTCCAATTTCGGTAAGAACCCTAATTTCACAATTTCATAAATCAAAGTTAAACATGGGGTTTTGGGCATAAGGGTAAAAGGAAATCCTTATTGAATACCCACATATCTTATCGAAGCTTGCTTGATCTAAGATGAAAATAAATGGAGACTTGAACTTGGATCTTGAGATTTGGAGCTTGAAGTTCTTTTCATCTTTTGGTAGATGAATGAGGAGTATTGAAAGACTTAGGCTAATAGGAGTAGAACCCTTACAAAAAGTGGCCAAAACAACCTCACTTAAGAGTTAAAAGGGTGGGTAATTATAAAAATACCCCTGTAATTAATTAGAAAAAGCTGTTAAAAATCTCAGCTTCAGGGATTATGGGTGCATTCTATGAGCCATAGACTGAACCATGACTCGTGGTTTCCACTCGTGGTTTCTGGCCAAAATGATCAGCTTAATATTTGGTTCTACGAGTCAACAAGACGGTCTGTAGAATAAACTACGGTCCGTAGACCCATTCGTGGTTCCTGGGAAATAGTCAGCCCTCAGGTTTGATTCCACAAGTAGACAGGATGGTCCGTAGAATGAACTATGGTCCATAGAACCCACTTGTGATTCTCATAACAGAGGCTGATCCTATAGAACTTTAACCATGAGTTCATTCCTGGCTCGTGGTTCAAACCACGGCCCCTGGTTTGGACTCGTAGTTCCTGGAAAGGTCAAAATTTTAAGAGATTCTAAGTTTAAAAGCTGAATCAAATTCTAGGGTGTTACAATATCTCCCCCTTGGGATCATTCATCCTCGAATGAAGACTAAGCAAGGAAAATTGGAGAGAAAACAACCAAACCAACCAAAAAAACATGAAAACTAAAGAATAAACATGAAAACTGAGCCTTTTAACTTAAAACATGATTGAACTAACTTCGGAAAATATGAATGCATGCTAGGATCATGAGAGAAACTGATGGAGTAGAATCGGAGGGACATACTAAAGAGGGACTACTACCTCAAGCTTAAACTGGATCGAAAGGAAAGAGATAAGGGTACTTGGCTTTCATGGCTGCTTCTGCTTCCCAAATAGCTCCCTCAACTAGTTGATTTTTCCAAAGGACCTTTATCGAAGTGACTTCTTTGTTTCTCAACCTCCAAATATGACAATTAAGAATCTTCACAGGAACTTCCTCATAAGTAAGGCTATCCTTCACACTCGCATCCTCTAAAGGAACAATCGAGGTCTTGTCACCAACATACTTCTTCAACAAGAAAACATGGAAAACTGGATGAACTGCTTTTAATTCTGTTGGCAAATCTAACTCATAAGCAACACTACAAACTCTCCTCAGTATGTGATAAGGACCTACATAGTGGGGACTAAGTTTCCCTTTCTTACCAAATCTCATCACACCCTTCATGGGTAACACCTTCTGAAATACCTAATCATCAACCTCAAACTCCAACTCTCTTCTCCTTATATCTGCATATGATTTTTGTTGACTCTGAGCGGTCTTCAACCTCTCCCTAATGATCTGAACCTTCTCCATAGTCTTATGAACTGAATCTGGACCAATCAAAGATGCCTCACCTACCTCAAACCAACCAATAGGAGATCTACACCTCCGCCCTTAAAGTGCCTCATAACGAGCCATCTGGATGCTAGAGTAGAAGTTGTTATTGTAGGCAAACTCGATAAGAGGTAAGTGATCATCCCAAATACCTTTGAAATTGATCACACAAGCTCTCAACATATCCTCCAACATCTGAATAGTACGCTCTACTTGGCCCTCCGTCTGTAGGTGAAAAGATATGCGAAGCTTAACCTGAGTACCAAGACCTTTCTGAAATGAACTTTAAAACTGGGACGTTAACTGAGTTCCCCTATCATAAATTATAGACAATGGAACGCCATGCAATCTGACTATCTCCCGAATGTAGAGTCTAGCATAATCCTCTGCTGAATCCATAGTCTTAACATCCAATAAGTGGGATGACTTAGTCATCCTATCGACAATCACCCAAATAGAATCATATTGCCTATGAGTACGAGGCAAACCAGTAATGAAATCCATATTGATAACTTCCCACTTCCAGGTAGGAAGATCTATATCCTGAGTCATACAACCCGCTCGCTGATGCTTTACCTTCACTTGTTGACAGTTGGGACACTTAGCCACAAAACCTGCTTGTCCCTCTTCATGCCATTCCACCAATAGAATTCCTGTAGGTCACGGTACATATTGGTGGAACCGGGGTGAATAGAATACCTTGAGCTATAAGCCTTTGTCAAAATCTATTGTCTCAACCCATCTATGTCAGGAAAATACAATCGACCCTGATATCGAAGCACACCATCTCCTCCTTGAGAGAAAACCTCTACCTTTTGCTGATTGACTGCACCCTTCAACTGGTGCAAAATAGGATCACTGTCTTGCTTTTCTCACTTCAGCTACCAAAGATGATTCGAAACCATTCTGAACAATAACACCACCTTTTGTCAAATCCATAAGGCAAACTCCTAATCGAGCAAGTCTATAAACATCTTTGGCCAATTCCTTCTTTTTGTCCTCAATCGAAGACACACTACCCATGGACAACCTACTAAGTGCATCCACCACGACATTGGCCTTACCCGGATGGTAAACAACACTCATATCATAATCCTAAAGAAGCTCAAGCCATCAACTTTTACGAAGATTCAATTTCTTTTGAGTGAACATATAGTGATGACTCTTATGATCGGTGAATACATCCACATGAACACCATACAAG
The DNA here is from genome assembly GCA_003996215.1 of Jaltomata sinuosa. Lineage (NCBI taxonomy): Eukaryota > Viridiplantae > Streptophyta > Magnoliopsida > Solanales > Solanaceae > Jaltomata > Jaltomata sinuosa. The sequence goes on from QJPP01000419.1 coordinate 20,685, forward strand.
TAGTGTCTCCAAATCTTCAAAGAAAAAACCATGACCATTAACTTAAGATCATAAGTAGTGTAGTTCTTCTCATGAATCTTAAGCTATCTCGAAGCATAAGAAATCACCTTACCACGCTGCATCAACACACAACCCAAACTAATTCTAGAAGTATCATAATACACAACAAAGTTATCTAGGCCCTCGGGTAGAGCCAACACTGAAGTTGTGGTCAATCTAGTCTTCAATTCCTAAAATTTCTTCTCACATAGATCAGACAACTGAAACTTAACCTTTTTCTGAGTCAACCGAGTCAATGGGACAGTAATGGAAGAAAACCCTTCTACAAATCTCCTGTAGTAACTAGCCAAACCCAAAAAGCTTCTAATATCAGATGGGGAGGCGTGTCTAGTCCAATTCTTTACTGCCTCAATCTTTTGAGAATCAACTCGAATACCATCTCTAGTCACAATATGACCTAGAAAAGCAACAGACTGCATCCAAAACTCACACTTGCTAAACTTAGCAAATACCGCCGATCCTTGAGGGTTTGAAACACCACTCTCAAATGGTTCACATGCTCCTCCTTACCCTGAGAACAGATAAGAATATCATCAATGAAAACAATCACAAACATATCTAAATACTATTTGAACACACGGTTCATCAAATCCATAAAAGCTGCGAGAGCATTTGTTAGTCCAAAAGACATAACCACAAATTCATAATGACCATACCGAGTTCTGAAGGCCATCTTTGGGATGTCACACTCTCTAACTTTGATATGATGATAACTGGATCTAAGGTCGATCTTGGAGAAGTAACTGGAACCCTAAAGCTGATCGAACAAGTCATGAATCATAAGAATGGGATATTTATTCTTGATTGTGACCTTTTTCAACTGATGATACTCAATGCACATTGTAAGGGAACCATCTTTCTTTCGCACGAATAAAACTGGAGCACCTCATGGAAAGTTGTTGGGTCGAATAAAACCCTTATCAAGGAGGTCCTTCAACTGAACCTTAAATTCCTTAAGCTCTGCGGGAGCCATTTTATAGAGAGGAATAGAGATAAGATGCGTATCTGGAAGAAGATCTATTCCAAAGTCAATCTCCCACTCGGGAGGGACTTCGAGCAAATCTTCGGGAAACACTCTTGGAAACTTATTCATAACAGGAACTAACTGGAGAGATGGGGTTTCGGACTCTGTGTCAACAACCCAAACTATATGATAAACATAACCCTTGGAAATCATCTTCCTAGCCTTAAGATAAGATTTAAAATGACCCTTCGAGGATGGAGGACTACCTTGCCACTTTAAGACAGGTTCATTTGGGAACTTGAAACTGACAACTCGAGTACGACAATCAACCGAGGCATAATATGCATACAACCAATCCATACTAAGAATAACATCAAAATCAGTCATGTCCAACTCTACTAGATCCACTAAAGTGACTCTATGAAGGACTGAGATAAGGCAATTTCAGTAGATTCTTTTGGCTAGGACTGACTCACCAACAGGAGTAGACACACAAAAAGGCTCTAAGAGCTGATCAGGAAAAATCTCAAACTTGCAAGCCACATAAGGGGTAATAAAAATAAGGAGGCACTGGTGTCCAATAAAGCATACACATTGAGAGAAAAGACTTTCAACAGACCAGTAACAACATCTGGTTAACTCTACTAGTCCTAGCAATAGGACATGGCATAATGGCAGTTTTGGCGCTGACCACCAGAACTAGTAGCAGTGCCCTGCTGGGCCGGCCTACCTCTTAGGGCTGCTAGGGAAGACTGAGTCCTGCTATCTCCCTGTCCCTTCTTAGCTGAAGGGAAATCTATAATCTTGTGTCCAACCTGACCACACCTAAAGCATCCACTTGAACCAGCCAACACTCACCAAGCTGACTTCTACCACATTTTTTGCAAGTGGGGCAAGGAGTCCCTTTTACAACACCTCACTGCGAATAAGAACCTGCTCCTCTACCTATCTGATCATGACGAGACTTGGGGGCCTGGGTAGGAGTACTATCTGAAGAATGAATGGGTCCTTCCAACTTCTTCTGAAATAAGGAGTGATGTCCGCCTCTGGACCTCTAATGGCTAAAACCCAAACTCTCAGATCTAACCCTCTTGTTCTCTCTTTCCATTTCCCTCAACTTGTCTCCCTCAATCTGTTAAGCATGAGTCATAAGTTGAGAAATATCATTGTCACCCAAAAGCATAACAGACCTACACTCCTTCTTTACCAGGTCTAACACTTCATAAACGTACTTACTTATCTCATCCCTCGGGTCTGCCACCATGGAAGGAGCATGCCTAGAAAGCTGGGTGAACTTCAAACCATACTCCTAAACCAACATAGAGCCTTGCCTCAAATTCATGAACTCTTCGGCCTTTGCTTCCCTCAACTCCCTAGGGAAAAGTCGGTCAAGAAAATCCTTCTTGAAGCATTCCCAAGTCATAGGGACCACATCCCTAGCCCTAACATTTTTCCACTGAGTGTACCAAATAAGAGCTACATCCTTAAGTTGATAGGAAACTAGATCAACACCCTCGACACCAACAACTTGGATCACACCAAATATCTTCTTCACCTCATCCATGAAATTTTATGGATCCTCACCAACTATCGAACCCCAGAACTTAGGTGGGTTCATGCGAATAAAGTCTCGAACTCAGTCTGCAACTCCACCTTGGGGGTGGACAGGGATAGGATCCTACTGATTGGCCTGAGCGGCCATAGTCTGAGCTAGCATATGAATGGCATTCCTAAATTCCACATTCATGACCTCAAGGTGTAAAATCAGAGGATTAGTATTTTGAGCGACTCGGCGAGGCATGGCACGGGAGATGAGGCATAATCTAAAATGCATAAATAATAAATTAGAGGGGTAATAGGGTTAAACTTTATCGCAAGATATTGATCATAAAAGAAGTGAAGTTTTTTCTTAAGACACCTCGTAGCTTCGCTCTCATAAGTGTGGCGCACTTCACACACATGAAAGAGACTCTACTTGATGCAGCTCTCGGACACCCTAAGACTCTTGAACCTGAGGCTCTGATACCAAGTTTTTCACGCCTCGAGACTACCCCTTGGGCATAATACGGGACCCGGGATCACAAGTACCTCAAGTTAACCCTTGGTCATAGCATACTCAGATTAATACAAAGAAAAATAGCAGAAGTATACTTAAAGAAGATAGGAAACCATAAATAAATAGGAATAAGGTCTAAGAAATAACAAATCCAAACACGGAATACAAGTCTAGCTATGTCTGAAGCCTCTAAACTGTCATAAAGAGTTGATGGGACAAACCCCCAACTAACTCAGAAATCCAAAGAAAGAACATAAAAGTAACTAGCATAGCTATGGTCCTCGAATGATGAGGACTCACCAACAAAAGTCTGGATGACCGGTGATGATTGCCACGAGTATGACCAATGGAGCCTGAATCTGCATCATAAAAGGATGTGGCACAAAATATGTGTCAGTACTATAGGATGTACCAACTATGTAAGGTATGCATAAATGTAGTAAAATATACTTAAAACATAGTTAAAACTGAATCCATGCATAATAAGAAAAAACATAAGAAATATCATAATTTAAATATAAGGTAAGAGATAACATAACATAAGACTTAAAAACATTCATATGGGAGTTTCTCTTAATCGACAATATCCATGATGAGCTACATAGATTCCAGTGTCATACACCCACACCAAAAAAGGTTTTCCTAACCGGCCAAGGTTAGAACCATATCTATCAGGATCCTGTCATAAGCCATAGAGGGAAACCTATGGTGACAACATAGTTTTGGACTTTGGTTATCTAGAACCCACGTTGCTCGGTGCTAAATACTACTCCAAATATATATAGCTCAATTCATACTTGTGACATATCTAATCCCAAATCTATTTGAAAAGCATAAGGACATATCTAATGTCATTCAATTTATATATCATAAGTCGTAAAACTTAACGTAGCTATAATTCAAAACATACTTTTCTTTATAACTTCATGGCTTGAAGAATTTGTGATGCAACTTCATAATACATAAAGTCATGTTATCTAAACATGCCAATTTTTACTTAAAAACATGCAAACTGATGGAATCATGTTAGAAATCATCGTTAATGCATGAGCTTTTGGAAATAAATTAAGGAACCTCAAATAAATCATAGATAAGTTATGAGAAACCATGAATTGATGCTTAAAAAGAAGACCCATAACTTTTCCCCTCTTTAGGTAAGAACCCTAATTTCAATTTCATAAATCAAAGTAAAACATAAGCTTTTGGGCATAAGGGTGAAATGAATCCCTTATTGAATACCCACCTACCTTATTGAAGCTTGCTTGATCTAAGATGAAAAGAAATGGAGGCTTGAACTTGGAGCTTGAGATTTGGAGCTTGAAGGAGTTCTTTTCCTCATTTGGTAGATGAATAAGGAGTAATGAAAGACTTAGTCTAATAAGAGTAGAAATCCTACTAAAAGTGGCCAAAACAACCTCCCTTAAGAGTTAAAAGGGTGGATAATTACAAAAATACCCCTAGGATTTAATTTGAAAAAGTTGTTAAAAATCTCGGCTTCAGGGATTATGAGTGCAATCCATGAGCTGTAGACTGAACCAAGACTCGTGGTTTCCACTCGTGGTTCCTGGAACAAATGATCAGCTGCATATTTGGTTCTACAAGTCAACAGAATGGTCCGTAGAATAAACTACAATATGTAGACCCATTTGTGGTTCCTGGGAAACAGTCAGCCCTCAGGTTTTATTCTACGAGTGGACAGAACAGCACGTAGAATGAACTATGGTCCATAGAACCCACTCATGGTTCTCATACCAGAGGCTGATCCTGCAAAACTTTAACCATGAGTGCATTCCATAGCTCGTGGTTCAAACCACTGCCCGTGGTTTGGACTCGTAGTTCCTGGAAAGGTCAAAATTTTCATAGATTATAATTTTGAAAGCTGAATCAAATTCTGGGGTGTTACAATCCCAAAACAATAACAGATATCACAACAATCACAACCACAATGAGAATAAGCTATCATACTTGTACAACCAACAAACCTTTAGTATAACCTCATTATATGTGATTAACCCTTTAGATATCATTTAACAATTACTTCCCTTAGGCATGCATTGCAACAATAGACAACCACCTAACCACTTGGTTAACTCGAGTTAATCATTTTATGTAAACAACAATCATACACTAACTCACCAAATCATAGGTAGAAATGATTCTTTGATTTATCCAGTATAGCATGTCCGAAGAATAACCCCCGGCTTATTCAAGTAAGCAACTCAATCCATACTCGCCAATTTCAAGTATTCATTTTAGGGGTGCACATTTAATCCAATGGAGTCTAAACTCTAGTTGAAATCATACACCTTTATACCTTTTACTTTCTAACTCTTAGCATAACTTGACCTTAGGCTCTTAAATTATGTGATCGCCTCCTCATACCATAATCAACTCTCATCACTAACCTTAAGCAAGATTATCCCATATTCCAAACACATATAATACCAAGTTCACCCTTTTTATGATAATTAGGCTGGATTACTAGATTATAAGTACACACAATCTAATTATCATCTATAATAACATAATTCACATTACAATGCACCATGGAGTTATACAAACACAAAAAACCCATCAAGGATTCATATATTACCAATTCAACACATAATTAAGTCATTATTACATTAATCACATATTTTGTCCATATGAACTCCATTCCCGCAGACATGATGCATGATTTCTCCCATCAAATCTATATTATGAGTATGATTTCTAACCACAGTCTACTACTCATAAACCATAACCTACCTGGGTGCCAAGCTGCTGCACCAAGTAAGATATGCCACTGATGATCTTCCTTCTTCTTCATGTTGCCGAAGGCTAAATCATCTAATAACAATAATTATAAGAGTAATTGATAAACTACTCTTTAAACAATTACTTTGGGAATTCAAACCCACTAGTTCTACCCTTATTTACGATCTATAAAATTATCCAAGGGTCAATTATTCATCAAGTTAGTTCTATCAAAGTCAACCCAACTCCATTAATAGAGTTTTGAAGCTAAAGGTCCAACCTTTATTAAAATCAAGATCCCCAACTATCAAAATTCATGCTTTTGAACCACAATTTCATACTAGGAAGAGTTAATTTACAATCTAAAATCATTTCTAGGTGAAAATACTCATACCCATCGGTTTTCTCAATATTTTCATGAACCTAGGATTCTAAACCACAAGAATTATACCATAATTCTCCATTCTAATGATTCTAGAAGAAAAATATATTAATTAATGTTAAAAAGAAGTAAAAATCTTACCTCAACGAAGAATTTTCACACCAACTATGAGCAAATCACCTCTCTAGGGCTTAAGAATGAAATTTTGGATTTTATGGATTGAAACCCATCAAAATAATCTTATAAGATAATGTTGTTCCTCTATAGAGGGAAAATTCCCTCTATAACAACTTATACTCGCTATGGCGGCCTCAACTTTTTCAGCACAGGTAGTCTTCAGTAAAACTGTGATAATGTTTTACTCGAGAAGCAGATTAATAAACAGTTGGTGGTATTGGAAAAATGACTTAGAGATCTTTAATTTAGTGGATATTGGGACCCATAACTCCTTATATTCTAGAAAGAGTTCTCATTTGAAGTTGACCTTAGTTTAAATTTAGCCCGGAACTAAATTGGTAAAGACACTTTCAACTTAACTTTGCGCTTGGGGCATTGTATGACCTTAATTCATAACTAATGCACTCACATACCAAGGAATTGATCCTAACCATTTTTACTAATGAGATTTGTATACCTTTACCGCTGATATTTTCAGTAACAATGAAATATGTTGTTATAACAAGTCTCATTCATATCCAAATAAAAATAGTTCTTAACAATAATCTAATTAAAGTTTCAATTGTTTTGATTTTCATCGACTTACCGTCACTACTGTACATGTATCTTTCACCATCATTAGGTTTTCAACAATTCATCCAACCTTGCATAAACACACTGATATATGTTATTGCACCAGAATTTATTCACTATGTGTGTCTTGGTACTGAAGTCAAATTATCATCTATTACAAACAAAATTAAGAAGAATATCCTTTTTCTTATAACCTTCAGCTTCATTTATGAAATCACTATCCTTAGTTGATTCGTTATATCATTTCGTATATGCTTTTTTTAACAATAATTTTCTTATTCTTTTTATACCTCATTAAAAATTGATTTCCCAAGGTTGTATGAATATCTATTCCTTTTAAGTTTCACTCATGAATTTCTTAGTCATCATAACCTTTTCGGACATAGTACCCCTTAATATCTATGGAATGATCTTTTTCATGATCATCATACATATGTGATTTAATCTCTCTCACCTTTTCATCTCCATCTTTTGATCAGAGGTACTCTTATCTTTTTAGAGGTGGTGGAGAATCAATTCTAAATGCATTCAAGAACGAGATCTATGACTTTGAGAACTATGTTGAGGTTCTCTTTCCATGACTTGAAGTTAGTGCTATTTAACATATGAATTAAATTGACATTGACAATAATATTTCCAGGAGTAATTTTAGCTAAATCGGAAAACACTAAATAACAAAATTAGCTCACATAATATTTAAATCCAAAATGAAAATAAATTTGAATTAAAGGTGTTACAGACCATTTTAATAAGAGTTGTGTTTTCAAGGTTTTTGTGGGGAGAGCTGGAAGTAAAGTAGAAGAAGGTTGGAAAAAATAAATCAAGACATAAATTTAAGAAAACAATTGTATTGTAAAATTTTAACATATCTGGGTGGACCGTTGGGAGTTGGATCTGCCCATAGGAAAATGTGAGATATCTCATCAAAGTGTGATATAAAGGTGAATTGGAGATTTAAAAATGGCTAAATGTGGAAAGATGTAGTATGTTTTTTTTTGTGTGGCATAAAAGAGAATTTAATAGTAAGGAAGGATTTAGAATGATCCCGTACCTATGAAGTAGATAGTTTCGTGTAATAGGAATTGCCAAATTTCTATTTGGTGGTTAAGTATATATATACATCTTTTTTATTACAGAACAATTATGGAAATTGAGTTGTAAGGAAGCGACAGAAGTCGTAGAAATAAAAACAAAAATAGTCTAGATAAATATGTAGTAAAAACCTTGCAGGGAAGGTTTGTGTAAATGAAAAGTTGTAAATTGATGAGCTCAGAGAGATTTATAAATTTCATATGCATCAATGGAAAGATGTTAGCAAATTTAGAAGAGTTGCAAGCGAGTTGTAAGTAAAGCCGAAGAAAGTTGGAAAAAATGAATTGAGACATAAATTTAATAAAGTGGCTGAGTTGTAAATATCATCATACCTGTGCGGACCGTTGGGAGTTGGAACCGCCCATATGGAAACATGAGCTTTCTTAGCTAAGTGTGATATAAAGGTGAATTGGTGATTTAAAAATCGCTGAAGGTGAAAAGATGTGGAATGTTTTTTGTGTGGCGTAAAAGAGAATTTAATAGCAAGCAAGGATCTTGAACGATCCCGAAGAGATTTTACAATTGCAAGTGAGGATCTGTTATAAACCATAAAGGGAGATTGTAACATAGGTAAGCGAGACAAGATCTAAAAAGGGGATGTTAAACATTGTAAAGTATAATGGGAGGATAAATGATTGGAAAAGCATGGAAAAGATTCAGGGGTCAGTAGTTATTAACGAAACATGTACCGAGAAATGAAATGCATATTAACTGGGTGTCCTAGAGTGATTCTGAATTATTCAAATGAGCATGTATAAGGTTCGTTACAGAGTGTGATGAAAAGGGGGGAGGATGTTTCTAAAGCCAACAGCCTGAAGAAGATGGAATAAGGGCAGTAGACATTAAAAGGACTAGCACAACATGCAAATGTTAAACATATGGGAAGAACAAATGCAAACTTGGAAAGTATTTTGTCAATATGGAAGTTTCTTTTAACCACAACAATCAGCGAGAGAGGATAGTAAGTAAATCGTGAAAAGTATGGGAACAAGTTAGGGACTAGTAAGGAAATAAGGTGCGTGGAAACTAAAAAAGAGCATACATGTGATAGGTGGTCTATTGTAAAATGGACTAAAGATGTATTGCAAGTTTATATTCCAATATATATATCAAGGAAAGATTGACGAATTCTGAAGAAACAACCATGGGAAATTCCATAAAGGAGGAAATTTTTTAAAAGGAATATATTCATGTTTTAAAAGGTAGAGTGATATCTAGAAGTTTAATTTTATGATGCTTGCAAAGCACTGACTGTGCGAAGGATAATAAAGTAGGTAGAAGCTAGATTCATATTCTAAAAGGAAGAGTGGTATAGAGAAGTTTAATTTAATGATGCATGCAAAGCACTGATGGTGTGAAGGATAATGGAGATGGTAGAAACCATGGGAAAGGTTAATGGAGAAAATAAAATGGGGCAGATTTATAGAAAAATATAGATGAATTGGATAGCAACTTACCTAGAGGGTTTATTGTCTAGACTAAAATGGTAACGATTTATCGCAAACTGTAGATAATTTGGAGAGAATCATACTTGGATGATGTGTGTCCTTTCTCACTGTCGTATTGCAAAATTTTAAGGCATGTGATAGAAGATATTGAATCTATATTGTAGGGGGTGTGAAAGGGGACAATTATATGGCATAGCGGAAGAGATTTGGAAAGCATAATACCAGGTTAGAGTGCAGTGGTTTGTGAAGGTATTTTGTAGAACTTCAAAGACGTTGAAGAAAATTTGAGGCCTGTGATGGGAGATATTCAGTATCTATTATAGGGGGTGTGGAGGGGAAAGTAAGATGGTAAACTGTAAGAGAGTTGGAAAGCATAATACATGGTTGGAGTGCAGCGGGTTGCAAAAGGCATTTTGTAGAACTTCAAAGACATTGAATGAAAATTGTTGTTCTCCGTTGAATATTTTTTTGGGTGTATCCGTTGTTGCTATGGTGTTGCAAAAAGCCAAAGCTTTCAAAGGTAAATTGTAAATCCCTAGCATAGAAGTTCATATAGGCTTAAACAAAGAGGTTAGGAAGGAGTTTTAAAGGATTGTAAGACGAACAAGGAGAAGAGCAGGGGAGGCGCTGTAGAGGAGTTTTGGTTAAAGGGTTTGTGTCGCAACTGTTGAGGTTGATGTGGTGAAGGGAAATTTCAGATCGGATGGGCGTATGCGTGAAAGGAATATTTGTGCAAAAAGAGAATTAAATGGCAAAAATCAGTAAAAATAAAAAAGGAGAATCCCTTTTTGTTGTGGTGCTATGTCACCTAGTTGAGGATTCTCTCATATATATATATATATATATATATATATATATAGGCATTGCATGGGGTAAAATTGTCTTGAAGATATATGGCATCAATAGGATAACCCGTGTAGGGCCCATCACTTTGAACATTGCGGAGCCTCAAATTGCACTTTTGAGTCAATGAAGACTTAGAGTGCCTTCTTGTGCAAAATAGGCTCGGTGGTTTACTCCCTGCAATTACGTGGTGTGAGGTACAAACAAGAGATAACTTTGTCAAGCTGTCCAGGTACGCGGACGAGTTCGTACGGAGATGAGCTATGCAAGAATATTAGCTGACACAACCCTCAATGGACAAAATGTGTGCCACAATGATATAGGTTTTGTTACTATAGGGCTCGAGTGGCACACTCTAATTGGCCAAGGCCTAATATTGTAACCTATAAATAGTTTCCTTCTCTCAGTTCTAAGGGCATCTTCTACCCAATTCTCTCACTCAATATAATAATTTCTTGGTCTCCAAACTTCTTTCTTGCCTACACTGGGTCTTAATTTAGCAATAGCTTGGACAATTGGAAATCACTCTCAAAAATATGCATAACTAGTTGTTGTCGCTTAATAAACAAGCTGCTAGTAAATAGGACCTAAAACAAGGTTAAATCATAACACGTGTTCTTTAAATCACAAGGAAGAAAATGGATTTATAGATGGAATCAAATATGCAGTATTTACAGACAAAAGTATTTGGTTATTAGGGAAATATCAATATACGTCTAATGTCAAATCAAGATCAACTAGGACCGAGGCAAGCTCCAGTATAGGGCCCGCATCACCCACCATGATCCAAGATGAGATGATTCATACTAGCTTGGTTAGGACTTTTTTTTTCTACTACTAAGTAGCACTTCTACTATTTAATCATAGAATCGATTCCAATCAAGCTGAGAGAGAGAGACGAGTAAGTGATAGATTGGGGAAAAAATAGGTAAGCCTTCTAAGCGAGCCTGGCAACGACAAGATAAGATGGTCAAAAAAGTGTGTTCCTTTCATATAAGATGCATCGTAGGCCGAGACCTACAAATTCAACTGCATCAAATCTAGGGTAATCAGTTTGGCGCCAACCGTGGGGCCAAAGCAGTTGTGTGGGTTTAATCTTGTTATTTATTTTCTAGTTGTCTCTATTTTGATTGTAGGTGATATGGTATAGCAAAAGATGGAGAACAAATGAAGATTGTAACCACTCATTTCTTCCAAGCCTGACTGAATCAAGCATGCAAACAACTCACAAGAATGAATTAGACACACTCCTTAACGCGGATTTGACAAACGTGAATACTTAGAAAAGGGACCGTAGGCCCCCTTACGATGAAGAGGGGATAGAGGAAAGAGCAGTTTTCCTAGATGGCCTCCAAAAGATCCTTGAAAATTTTTCCAACTCTCAAAAGGAGTTGGTAGCAAGGATGGAATCCCAGGATAAAAGGACGGATAAACTCAAGTGTAGTTTGGTCCGAGGGACTCCTAACTCTTCAATAAGTAATGAGCAAGGCAATGATGAGGAGCTTGATAATAAATCAGAAGATTTAACGGAAGCGATAGCTAGACCAGAACCCCAGCCAGTAAGGTGGCAACGCTGATAAAGTCAATAAGGGAGGAAATAAAGTCTGACTATGCCGAGCTTTAGTCTCACATGAACAACATTTTGGGATTCCCTCCCATCATCAAAGGTCTTGATTCAAAGAATTATGCCAAGGTTCCATACATGGCTAGTGCGGTGACTAGGCTTATCCCAGAGAGGTTCAAATGCCAGACATCTCGAAGTACGATAGGACTTTGAACCCTGAGAAACATTTGTTATTTTTCACGATGGTCGTGAATGGAAATGACCTGACAAAGGAAAAGGCCAAGTCCATGACAGTGAAGAAGTTCAGAGAGACCCTATTAGGAGGAGCTATGGTCTGGTATTCCCTATTACTCAAAAATTCTATTAACTCATTTAACATGTTGGAGATAGTTTTATCGGGGCTCATGTCAGAGCCAAGAAGGTACAATCCCAAAGGGAAGACATTTTCAATATTAAGAAAGGATACAAAGAGTTGCTCCCAGAGTTTGTGGTAAGATTCCAGAAGGAAAGTCCAGAAGGAAAGGATGAAGCTGTCGGTCGTACCAAATGAGTGGGTTGCTGAAGCTTTTACTAAGGGGCTGAATCTTCAGAGCGTTGTTGCTTCGTTCAAACTGAAAGAGAGACTAATAGAGTTTGAGGCCATGACATGGTAGATGTATACAGTCATTATAAGTCAAAGATTTGGATTGAAGACAACTGCAGAAGGGTCATCCACAAGGTATCCCAAATGCGGGTTGAGCCAAAGTCTGTGAAAAACCCATGGTATACTGGCGAAAGGACTGCCCAAAATTCTTTGCAATAGGTAGACCCAAAAGACTTGACTCAGGGGAGGTATGCACCCTAAGATATTGATATAAGGGTTGGTTCAAGTTGGTACGATGACGCTTACTCCTCAAGCTAATGTCATCCTGAAAATAAGGAGACATGGACTCTTAATAAAGGGGATTATAGGTCAAGGAGCCTGTAAGCCCAGAACTGTACGATGTTAATGGATTTCCCCAAATTTCAAAATATTGCTTTACAATAAGCCTGACAGAAAAGGTCTTAGCCATTCATGACATCAAGGGGAGCAAATTTTTGAAGCCCATTTTCTCAAACCCAGATTTAAGGAATAAGAGCGTGTGGTGAAAATTCCATGCGACCCATGGCCATGATACTGAAGACTGTTGGCACTTAGGGAGGCAGTTGCAGATTTGTGAAAGGGCAGTCACTTGAGTGAATTCCTGAGTGTTTGAGCCAAAAATAGTTATGGAAAAGAGGTCGAGGGAAACAAGAAGCATGTTAACCTAGGAGCTGATTTGCTGGGATTTCACAAAAAAATTGACACTTAAAACTTAGGATTTTGGGAGTTCTTAAGTGTGTTTTCTTAAAAATGATGCTCGTTTGCTATTTGTGCAGGGTAAATGACTTTGGGCAAGAAAAGGGATGAGTTCGGGTAGTTTTGGCATAAAATAGTTCCCCACGAGCCATGAGATATTCCACGGGTTATGGGAATGGTTGTGGGAATGAACCAGATAAGAAGTACAATGAAAATGCACCCAATGGACACTTGTAATGAGTCATGGGACTTACCACGAGCTGACAAGCCCATTATGAGAATCATCTAGTGAAGTTTACAAAGGAAGCCTTCAACCGACGGTCATCTGTGATGTGCCGTGGGACTTGCCACGAGCACTCAGGCCAGACCATGAGCAAGAGACAAAATAAGGTGCACATAGGATCTTGAATGAAGACGAGGTTTGATGGACCATGCAGACTACCACAGGCTGTCAGCCTGTGCTGTGGGAATGATGCAGAGCTTAGTTACAAAAAGTGAAAAAGATCCAACAGCCAGCCACAATGGGCCGTTGAAACACTGACGGGCCGAGGGACTTACCGTGGGAAGTGCTTAGTCTAGATTTCCCAGTTCATTTAGGATTCAATTTTTATGTCTACAAATACTTTCCTTATGGTTTCTTTTAACTGTTACTCAACATGTTTGACCTATATTGGTATTGTTGACTTAGTTTTATGTGCTTTTGAAGATTAATACAAAATTCTTTCATTGTTCTTGATTCTTGAAGATTGTTTTATTCATTGTTCTTGGATTTTCATGGTGAACACACGTAAGTTTATTCTTATAAATTCTTGTATGATCATTCCAAGCAATAGCAGCTAAGCGCTATAGCTAGGGTTGTAGGAACCATGATGGATTAACAAATACAAATTAAGTAATTAGAAATTCTTGAATGATAAACATGCATATATTTTTAATACCTTCACTTTAATTGATTCTTAACGGTGTACAATGTTAGAACCCGCCATAAATCTTTACTTATTTGACCAAGGAGGTAATAGATTAGGAAAAAAGATTAACAACAAATATTTGAGGCTACCAACCCTAATCTAATAATTTGAGACCCATCAGAGATAATCAATCAGAGATGATTAGTGAAGTTTAGTAATTCGACACTTCTATGACTGACCGAAGATCAAGTGAAATTCTCCTAAGTGGGCCGACCGAACCTTAGTTGAACTCTAATGAATTCACTAGTTTTGCATGCATATCACCAGGATAGATCACTAGTTATGAATGCCTACTAAGTTATTAAATCATGGGGAACACAATCCTAGTTCCATCTAAATCATTAAACACAACTCAAAAGATCTTGCAAACAATTGGTTACTGATAACTCTTAAATGAATGCTACTTTTACTTATTTCTACAAACCCTTTTTGGAAATAACAAATACTAGTTGAATATTCACTACTGATGTAGTTCTCACCATATTCTCTGTGGGATTCAATCTCAACTTTGTTAGGTTTAATATTTGACAACGAATGCTTTATATCTCAATTAAGAGGTGTAATTTTGGCGTATCAAATTTTGACGCCACTGCCCGAGAATATGGTTTAGAATTTGTCTCTAGTGTATATTTCTACGTGTAGTCCTTATTTCTTAATTTATTTTATTTGTTGTTTTTGTTTTCTTTAGGGGCTATGGATAAAGAAGCACAAAGAAAATTTGAGGCACAATAGCTAGCCGCAGATGCAGCTGCTGTGCCTTGGATGGAAATGTTCAAGACCTCCTTGTTGTTGATCTAGCTAGAGATGATGTTGTTATTGATATAGTTGAAACTCAGCGTCAACTTTCCCTTGCATGTGGCAAAATCCAAATCCTATGCAGGATGCTAGGGCAGAAGCTGAATCTAAATATGATGACAACCTAGAACTTGAAGGGTTTACTAGTGCAATTGTGTTGCCCCACTCGGTCCAATGCTAAATTTGATGTCACAAGTACTATGCTAAACCTGCTTCAGATTAAGGGAGCCTTAGGAGGCCTAGTGATGATGATCCAAACCAATATCTGCTGAACTTTGTTGGAGTGTGTAAGGTTTACCGGCTCCCAAGTATCTCTCAAGAGGCCATAATGATCTGGCTCTTCCCCTTTTCTCTAATTGGGGAAGCTACTATATGGTTAAACGAGATTTCAGATGACTGAATCACTACCTGGAATGAGCTGACTGAAATATTTCTTGATAGATTCTTCCCACCATCCCGGATGCTGAAGTTGAGGGATGAAATTACAAATTTCAGATAGTTCCAAGGTGAAGCGTAGCATGAAGCCTGGATGAGATTTAAAAACAAGATTAAGCAATGTCTAAAGCACAGTCTGCCAAACAATGTGCTTCTTCAGAGCTTCTATAGATTAATTGACTCAACCAATAAGTCTTTGGCCTATAATATTAGTAGGGCACCATGATGTTGAACACATATGCTCAAGCTACAGTCTTTCTTGACCAACTGACTAAGACCACCAGAGCATGACATACGAGGGAGAATGAAGTAGTTGTTACTGTGCACTATATGTGCAATTTTGTAGCAGACCTAGCAAAAGATGAAGCACAAGATCAGGATATGGCTCATATGAAAACACAAATTGACCTATTCACAAAAATTATTGCTAAGCAAGACAATCATAAAGTCAATGATATGGGTTCACAAGACCAATATATTACTATTTAGACTCGGAGGAAGAAGAAAATTTTCTTGATGATCAGGTGACGGGTTCTTGTCCCAATGCCCAAAGATCCAAACAAGATTCTTGGTAGAGAGAGGGAATAAAGGTCGGAACAACTATAGGAATAACAATTATGAGAGGTGCGACAGAGATCGAGGAAATTATAGAGATATAGATTGTTACAAAAACAATCACAATGGTGTTTATGTGCCTCCTAGTGCTTGAGAGAATAGACCATTAGCCAATGAGACCTCTGATTCTAAAGTTAAAGACTTTACTGGCTAGATATGAATCGACTGAGTCTAGGATCAAGGAGATGCATGGTGAATTGTCTAGTATTAAGTAGGAGGTTACCTCATATTCAACTGGTATTAAACATCTAGAGAAAAAAAATCAGAGAGATCTCTGCAACAGCAAATTCGCGATGGAAAGGTACTTTTCCTAGTGACACCATGATAAGTTGGTAATCTACCAACTTATTGAACCTTTATTCATGAATTATTGCCATGTTTTGATGAGAATTAGAGGTACTTATTGCCTTTGGTAATGAAAATGCAGGTACTCTTGGTCAAAAATAGAAAACAAAAGAATTGGACCCAAAGAGCTAAAAAAAGTTGAAGTGTGAAGGTGATCAAAAACAAGAAAGAATCTCCCAAGAGGTGCGACTTACATGCGAGCCACACAATGCGGCATGCGGTCCGTAGCTCCCTTTGCACATCACCATAAGATCATCTGGCATCACTAGTCAGCGGACAAGGGACATGCAAAGTGCACAACATGTGGTGCAATCGCACATCGCGTCGTATGTTGCATCGCACCACGCCCGAAGGCATTTTTTTCCAATGCCAAGTGACATTTTGGGAAGCTTTTAAAACCCATTTTGGGTTGTGTACCAGTAGTTTTTCATAGTTTTTTGAATAGTTTTGAATAGAGTTTTTGTTCCCAAGGAAGATATTGAGAGTACTCTTTCTCTTCATCTTCCACACTTAGTATTCACCATTTTTGTACTAAATTGAGGTTGGATTTGGATTTTGGCTTAATTATGAATGGAATTATGAGTTACCCAATTGGTATATCTTCTTATTTTCTTAGTATGAGCAGTTAATTTCCTTGTTTAGGGGTATATGTATTATAGTTATTTGTATTTGAGTGTGGATCTTGTTTAATTGTTCTTATATTTGATGAATTGATATGGGTCTATTGAATTCCTCAAGTTTTAATCATAATATTGATGGTTGCAAATATTAATTGAGTTTTCTTAATTGTATTCTTGCTTGAAAGAGGGGTTCACAATTCAGATAGGAATTGAATAGTGAGAATTTGAGATTTTCACCTTAAATTGAGGCTAGAAATAGCTTAATCGACGAAAACTCTCATCCAAGAGTTTAAGCTAGAAATAGTATGACTTTCCCAAGTAATTGAATTAGTTGGTTTGAGTTAAAACCTATGGTGCTTGAAGAAATACCTTAGGTATATATTTGGAGGATCGAGAGATTACCAAATATGACTAAAACCAATACTACCCGTTTTATTTATCGAGATATTACATAATTAATCAAGTACCCTAACCCTTTGTATAATCTCATTGGACGCATACCCATAGTCAGTCTCCTTCTACTTAATTACAAATCTCGTGTTTACATATGCTTTTGTGTTGAAATCAGAGTTTCTACGTAAATTTCTCTTTCTAATTCCCCCAATCTTCACTTTTAAGTTATTTCAGCATTTACTCTCTTAGTGATTATTTCTCGATGGTACCTTAGTGATTCATCACTCCACTCTTCGTGGATTTGACTTCGACACTCATTGAGTTACTTTTTTTTTGCTTGATGAGTGCTACTACCTCCTTCTGGAGAGTGCTTTTGAGCATCATCAAAAATGGCACTGGTGCCGGGGAGTAATTTTTGATTCGCCAATTGATTGTTGTTTGAGTTCACTTTGTTTAGTGTTTGTTCATTTTTTACTTTTTTGTTGTTTGTGATTGTGTGGATAGGGTTCCCATGAGAGAGGTGGGCGACCAAGAAAGCGTACATAGATATAAAGAAACAGATCATGAGCCTATGGTCCACGGTGGCATGGGTGCAATCTGCCTACCCCCTATTATTAGAAATGTTATATTTCATGTTACGAGCACTATGCTCCACTTGATTCAGATGAAGGGTCTATTCATAGGGTTGGCCTATGAGGATTCCAACCAACGTATTCAGAACTTCATTGAGATATGTCAACCCTTCAACATCAACCATAGTTCTCAAGAGTCCATCCGTCTCCGTTTGTTCCCATTCTCCCTTACGAGGGAAGCGACGACTTGGCTTGAAGAGCTCCTTGAGGGATATATTACTACATGGAACGGATTGGTAGAGGTATTTTTGATGCAATTCTTCCCTCCTTCTAGGATGATGCAATTGAGGGATGATATCATAAATTTCCACCAACTCCAAGATGAGCCATTGCATGAAGCACGGCTAAGGTTCAAGTAAAAGCTTCTATTGTGTACCTACCATGGTTTGTCTGATAATGTACTACTTTAAAGCTTTTATCAAGGTTTAAACTCGATGAACAAATCTGTGGCGAATAACCTTATGGGAAGAACATTTATGGACCAATAATATGGTATTGCCTCAGCTCTCTTAGAGCGGATGACAAAGACAAATTGTTCATGGCGATGTAGAGAGGCCAATATTTCCTCGAGGGTAAATTCTTCCATTATGACAAGTGAAATAAGGCGAAAAGAAGAAGAGAGAGATGAAACAATGCCAAGATATTAACACAAATTGATCTATTGGCCAAACATGTGATGGGGGTTGGAAATAAAAGTGTGAATGTTGTGGGTACTTATGGTTCTAGAGCTCATAATGAAGGTGTGTACTCTTCTACGGATAAGGAGTTATGTTATCTTGCGATAGGTTCTTGGCCTAGATACCAAGGTCATTGGCGTCTGAGAGATAAGAACTAAGGTTGGAACAGGGACAAGGGAAATCAATGGAGAGATAGGGATCCGTGTAGAGGCCATGAAGGTCAATGGCATGATCATTAAAGAGACGGTGACTACTACAATCATTATAGTACCAACCCCTATGTGCCTCCACCAAAGGCCGATGTGTCTCCCTACCAACCAATGGTGATTAACCCTAGACATTCCAAAATTGAGGACATGTTATCTCAAATCTTGAAGAGAGTTGAATCGACCGATAGTGGGGTGAAGGAATTAAAAACCAAGGTGTCCACTCTTCACCAAATGGTGAGCTCCCATTCAGCATCTATCAAGCACCTAAAATCCCAAATGAACCACCTCTCTTTGCAAATGAATCCTCTCCAAAAAGGTACCCTTCCAAGTGATACACTTGTAAACTCGAAGAATAATGGCCATGTGATGGCAATACTCACTCGGAGTAGAAGGATTATTAGTTGGTGTAACACCCCAAAAATTCTAAGCCAAATCTGAACTATTCTTTATATGTTGTTAGACCCGAACTAGATAAATTTTCTGTGTATCTAAGTATTAAGACCTATTCTTAAGTTTTTTAGGTGTATTATATATGAATAAGAGTCATAAAGAACCTCTAGCTCAAAGTTGAGTTGAAAGCTTCCTTACCAATTGAGTTTTAGTGTAAGATTTTTCAAGGGTGAACTTCAAACAATAATAACTCCTAGAATATAAAGAGTTAGGTGACCTAGTACCCACCAAATTAAAGATCTTCTAGTCTTCTTTCCAATGCCACTGACCACTCATCAATACGAGTCCAGACTAAAACGTTATCAACATTTTACTAAAATGTGTTTGTGTGTCAAAATGACAGACAGAAACCACGAGAGCCATCTATGTCTCGTGGATCAAAACACGACCCGTGTTTTGAGTCTGTGAAATCAAACCTGCAGATATGTTTTTGGGCTAAGATTCCAAGGTTGATCCATGGGTTATGGATCAAACCACGAACTGTGGTTTCCACTCGTGGAAATCAGTCCATAGGCCTGAAAATTGGTCTAAAAACCACGACCTCTATCCACGGACCATGGTCCATGTCCGTAGAAGTCTGTGTCGAAATTTTCAGCAGTTTTTCAAACTCTTTTCCTTGGGGTATTTTTGTAATTTTCCACTATTTTAACTTCTAAGTTAAGTCATTTTGAGCAAATTAGAAGGGACTTTATTCCTACTTAGTCTAAGTTCTCTTTCATTCTCTCAATCAAGTTCCAAGAGAAGACAAAAGGTCCAATTCCTTTCATAATTGGGTCCTCTCGATGGGGTGTATACATCAAATTCCATGTAGCTCACATGGTCTATATTGGTTATGAGAATCTCCCACATAAATGATTTCAAGCTTTTAAATGCATTTGACTCTTAGTTTTCAGATTTCAGACTTTTTATTATTACTTATGATTATAAGTACATTTTCAGCTTATGATACGACATTGAGTCATTGCAATATAAATTTTACTAATATTACATGATTTCAGCTCCAAGTATGTTTTCAAGTATGGTTTACCACATATTATGCATGGACTCAGTTTTAAGCATGCTTTAAAGTATATTTTATCATGGCATATGCATATCTCACATACTCAGTACATTCCGTAATACTGCCGCATACCTCTTTGTGCTACATCCTATTATGATGTAGATTATGTAGCCATTCCCAGACTCATGTCTAGTAGATCAATAACACATCCAGTCAGCTTCGTCCTCCTCATTCGAGGACTTGGAGTTTAACTTTATTTTAGTATTTTAGTTTGTTTATTCTGGTTTTAGTAGTTAGCATTAGATGGGGACTTGTCCCAGTAGCTTATAAATAGTGAAGGCTTTCAGACATAGAGCCAGATATTCAGTTGTATTCAGATTATCATTCTTAGACTTTTAATTATACAACAAATTAAGTTTCTCATTACTTCATTTAAAGCTTTCACTCCGTATTTATGTCGTTTAAGTTTAGGTCATGCTAAGGCTAAGGGTTAGCTTGGGATAACTTGTGGTCTCAGGTGTTGTGTTATGTCCAGAGGGTATCCTCGGGGCGTGAAAAACTTGGTATCAGAGCATCAGGTTCAAGAGTCCTAGGGTGTATGAAAGCTGCGTTAAGTAGAGTTTTTTTCATGAGTGTGAAGCGCTCCACACTTATGAGGGAGAGGATACAATACGTTCTAGGAAAAACTTTCTTCTTTCATGTTCTTTATCATGCGATAGAGTTTAACTCTATTTATCCTCCAAATCTATGCGTTGTTCCCTGTTCTGTTGTCTATACCTTATATATGAGGTACTAGAAGTAGTAAATCTCAGATTATCTACCAGCGAGGTGCTCTCAGATTCTCTTCTAGAAACTTGTTACTAATTGTTCCCTAAGAGGGGAAAGTGTGTACCTGATTCTTGGGTAGTGTTGCCACCCGATAGATGTTGGGTTGTAAGCTACTAGTAGTATAATGAACCTAGAGCCAGAAATATGAAGTCAGAAGTCTAGTAGCCTATACAAGATAATGATAGTTAGTTGGAGTATGTATTTAGAGTTGTGTTTTATTAGATGGGTAATGAGATGATACATCCCTTGGTGTGGATTAATGAGTGGTAAGTTGTTGTTCCAGTATAGACCAAGTATAGGATGTGCATGAAAGGATGATAGTATGAGAGTGATAACGATAATTTTGGGTGATATATTATAACGTAAGAGTTTAAGTTGATAAGATATGGCAAGTGTGAATATGTAAGCATGATACATATACATACATGGGCTAGAGAAGGATAGACGATTTGAGCC
Source organism: Jaltomata sinuosa (assembly GCA_003996215.1). NCBI lineage: Eukaryota > Viridiplantae > Streptophyta > Magnoliopsida > Solanales > Solanaceae > Jaltomata > Jaltomata sinuosa. The sequence goes on from QJPP01000419.1 coordinate 42,321, forward strand.
TCTCAGTATAGGCTTTAATGCATTCAGTGTGGTGGGTAGTAGAAAGAGAGAACTATGAGAGTTATAACCATGTAAGCTTGACATGTTATAGTGAGGGATATGCTGATAGTTATGAGTATGGGATGGACAACCCTTATATGAGATATAAAGGTTGAGGCCAAGACTTTTAGGCAAGGGAGAGCCTTAGACTATAGAAGGAAGTGTATAGTCAGACTAGCTTCTAGGGTAGTGTTTGCTCTGTTAGAGTAAACAGATCATAGTTCCGTTCAGATATTAGCAAGAGGTCCACAGACTTAGAATGTAGCATGAATCTAAGGGGGAGATGGTGAGATGTAGAATCAGTCAGATTTTGGAGACTCGGGTAATGATGCTAATGGGTGTCAAAATAAAGTTAGGGGAGGTGCAAAGACTTATTTCTATCCTAGCACCTTAAGTATACTTCCCTCATTAAAACACCCCATTCATGCCTTGTATTCCAATGCCATGGTCTTAATTTAAATTCACAAACTTCATGTGGATTTACGCCTTTGCTCAGTTCCTAGAACAAACATAAATTACTCAAAAAAGCCATTCCAATCTTACGCTATGATTCTACGAATTCCAGCTTTATGCCATGATACTCATTATATATGAAAGCTCATGTCTCATGCTATGCTTAGCTCTATATACTCAGTCCTCAGACATGACTTAGTGGCTAATGAAATCATGCTACATCATGTATATGCTCATACTATATTTCTCGAATAATTTATGCTTGTTATTTCCTTACTCTAACCATGCTTTGTATATCCAGGATGTGAAACACTCATGCCATTTCACTTAACTTCTCGAACCCCATCTTGAATGGCTAGATAAAGCTAAGTGGAAGTCAAGACCAATCAGTATAACTTCATTCGTGATGCTCATGCTCCCACTTTATTCTCTCAGTGAACTTGGCTTGTGTTGTCATAGATGTTAGTAGAGGAAGCTAAGTAGTAGACTAGATGGTAAGTAGTAGGTTATAAGCGTGGATGAAAAGTGAGATGAGGATTATTCATGTGAAATAGTTAGATGAGAAATTTTGGTATGTCTCTTTGTAGAAGTTCTTCAAGTTACAGCTCCTAGATATGCTAGGGAAGAGGGAAAAAGTCTTGGATAGTATGAGCTAGTGAGAGGCTTGAATGTCATGATAAAATACATGTGGGCTTTTGGTTTGGGCGCTTAGTGACCCATTGATTAGAGCTCAAGGTTAGTTGATTTTCGTGATAAGAAGGAATACCACTCTTAGGAGGTAACTCTAGATGTAAGAGATTTAGTCAAGATAGGATTGAACATGGTGAAAGTAGGTAGTTAAACTAAGACCTTAGTATTCATAGGAGTTAGTGTAGTTGAAAGGTGTTTCTAAGCTTAAGAGTTGTCAACCATAGTATTTAAGGCAAGAATAGTCTTGTTCTTACTCCTTGCCCAAGGTGCTAATATCTTAGGTCCAGTAGCTTCAGATTGCAAGAATACTAGACTCCTCATATCAAATTAGTTCGGACCTATCAATAATCATGGCTAAGTCTATAAGGCCCTACATTCAGTTTAGTCCAAGGTAGTAAGTTCAATTTAAAAGAGAATGGTTTTCTCGTATATTTACCCCTCTCAGTTTGACGTCCTTTTCACTTAACTATGATTTCTAAGAATGTGCTCGTTCCTTATGAGTTTTAGCTAATACACTACTGTTAATCCAGACCAGTTAATATGATAAGTATTCAGTTTCATGTCCAATCAGTTATGCTTATGCTCTTCGTATGCATATAGGCCCCATGAATCCATCTCAGCTTATATTTCAGTAAGAAATCAGTTACTATGAAAAATTTCAGCTCTTAGAACTAAGTTGATGGGATTGCAACCCTTTTCCCCTATAATCTCAGCTTAGTAGTCTTCATTAGAGGAGAATGATCCCAAGGGGGAGATATTGTAACACCCCAGAAATTCTAAGCCAAATCTGAACCATTCTTCATGTGTTGTTAGACCTGAACTAGATAAATTTTCTATGTATCTAAGTATTAAGACATATTCTTAAGTTTTGGAAGTGTATTAGATATGAGTAAGAGTCATAAAGAACCTCTAGCTCAAAGTTGAGTTGAACGGTTCCTTATCGATTGAGTTTTAGTGTAAGATTTTTCAAGGGTCAACTTAAAACGATCATAACTCCTAGAATATAAAGAGTTAGGTAACCTAGTACCACCAAATTAAAGATCTTTGATTCTTCTTTCCAACACCACCGACCGCGCATCAATACGAGTCCGAAGTAAAAATTTATCAGAAACCACAAGAGCCATCTACGGCTCGTGAATCAAACCACGACCCGTGGTTTATGTCCGTGAAATTGAACCTGCAGATCATTTTTTTGGCTGATATTCACGAGGTTTATCCATGGGTCATGGATAAAACCACGAACCATGGTTTCCACTCATGGAAATCAGTCCAGATGATTGAAAAGTGGTTTGAAAACCACGACCTCTATCCACGGACCGTGGTTCATTCCACTGGCTGTGGTTCATGTCCGTAAAAGCCTGTGATGAAATTTTTAGAAGTTTTTCAGACTCTTTTCCTTGGGGTAACTTTGTAATTTCACACTCTTTTAACTGCTAAGTTTAGTCATTTTGGGTAAATTAGAAGGGTTTTATTCCCACTTAGCCTAAGTTCTCTTCCATTCTCTCAATTAAGTTCCAAGAGAGGAAAAGAGGTCTAATTCTCCTAAGCTCTAAGCTAAGGATTCTATCTACAAGCCTCAATCCCTCAAGTCCTAGATTAAGAAAGCTTCAAATTCAGGTATTTGGGTATTCAATAAGGGATTCCTTTCACCCTTATGCCCAAAACCCATGATTTTACTTTGGATTTATGAAACTATGAAATTAGGGTTCTTACGCAATTTATGAAATTGCTTTAAAATCAATTTACTAGCATCAATTAATGGTCTCTAATCCTTTACCCATGATTTATATGAGATTTCTTAAGTGTTTTCAAAATCCCATGCATTGAGAATGAATTCCTGTATGATTTCACCCAATTGCATGTTTTCAAGTAAAATTAGCATACATGACTTCAAGCATTTATGAAATTGCATGTGAAATTCTCAAAGCTATGAATTTTAGAGAAAAGTATGTTTGGAATTATGACTATGTTAAGCTTTTAAGACTTATAATTTATGAATGGCATGACATCAGATATGTCCATATACTTTTCGAATAGATTTAACATCAGATATGTCCATGAGTTATGATCAGTTTGGCATCAGATATGCCCTAGTATATATATGAGCTATAGTATGTTTTCCTAGTAGTATTTAGCATCGAGTTGGATGGGGTGAGAGTACCCTAAGTTCCAAAACTACGTGCCCCTGTAAGTTCATTTAGCCCGTTAGTTAAGCATCAAAAATTGTGATCACGCCAGTCATGTCCCGATACCCTGGCAAGGCATATTGGGTCCTCTTGATGGGGTGTATACATCGAATTCCATGTAGCTCACATGGTCTATGTCAGTTATGAGAATCTTCCACCTAAATGGTTTCAAGCTTGTAAATGCATTTGACTCTTTGTTTTCAGATTTCAGACTTTCTATTATTACTTTTGATTATAAGTACGTTTTCAGCTTATGATACGACATTGAGTCATTGCATTACAAATTTTACTAATGTTACATAATTTCAGCTCCAAGTATGTTTTCAAGTATGTTTTACCACGGATTATGCATGGCCTCAGTTGTAAGCATGCTTTCAAGTATATTTTATCATGGCATACGCATATCTCACATACTCAGTACATTCCATAGTAATGATCGCATACCTCTTTGTGGTGCATCCTATTATGATATAGATTCTGTAGCCGTTCCCAAACTCATGGCTAGTAGATCAGCAGCACATCCAGTCAGCTTGGTGAATCCTCCTCATTCTAGGACTTAGAGTTTAACTTTATTTTAGTATTTTAGTTTGTTTATTTAGTTTTTAGTTGTTAGCATTAGCTGGGGACTTGTCCCAGCAGCTCATCAGTAGTGGAGGTTTTTAGACGTAGAGTCAAATATTTAGCTGTATTCAGATTGTCATTCTTAGAGTTTTATTTATACAATGGATTAAGTTTCTCATTACTTTAGTTAAAGCTTCCGCTCAGTATTTATGTTATTTAAGTTTAAGTCATGCTAAGTCCAAGGGCTGGCTTGGGATCACTTGTGGTCTCAGGTCCCGTGTTACGTCCAGGGGGTAGCCTCGGGCATGACAGTTGGACAAAGAATCCAAATATTGAGGTTGTTAGGGAGCATGAGGACAAGATACAAGAGGATGTCGTGGTTGAGAATGAAGTTGATGAGAATCTGAATATTGGGGTGAGGCCTAGCACACCCAATATGTTGAAAATGATGAAGACCCACACGAAGAGAAGGATGAGACCAAATCTCCTTATTAAATTATTGTTGATATTGAAGAGGATTCTCCAAGTGTGCCTAAAGGACCCCGTTCGTATCCTCAGAAATTAGCCAAGAAAAAGGAAGATGCCCAATTCAAAAACATTCCTTTGGTTGATGCTGTTACCCAAATGCTGGGATATGCAATTTTTATGAATGATCTATTGAAAAAGAAGCGAGTTGTTGAAGTGGGGATGGTAAAAGTGTCCCACAGTTGTAGCGCAGTAATGATAAGCAATATTTCCCCTAAACGTGAAGACCCGAGAGCTTCACTATTCTGTGTACTATTAGAGTGTTTATGTTTCGAAAGGCATTATGTGATCTCGGGGAAAGTATAAACTTGATGCTCCTTGTGATTTTCAAGAAGTTAGGCTTAGTTACCCCTAGGCCTACACCAATGAGATTACTAATGGCTAATCATTCAATTAAATGCCTGGTGGGGATATTGTTTGATGTACTAGTTAAGGTAGACAAGTTCATCCTACTAGATGACTTTGTTGTTTTGGATTGTGAAGTTGATCTTGAGGTGCCCATCATATTAGAGCAACCATTGTTGGCAATCGTGAGAGCTCTTATTGATATGGATCTAGGAGACCTCATGTTCTATATGAGGAGCGAAGACGTTCAACATTTTCCAACCTACTAAACCACTAGACGAATTCAGTGTTGTGTCTATGATAAACACTGAGGGCATGTTGGTTGAAGCCCTTTGTGAGTGTGATGTTAAAGAGGTGCCCGAACCTATGGTGTTTCCAACTTGGCAACAAGAAGATGCAATGAAGATGTCGAAGGAGCACCTCTCTTGCTTGGGATAGGGCCAACCCAATTAGATTGGCATGCTCTCGAGAAATGATTAAGGTTGAGGTACTATCATCGAGCCACAACGTATAATCAAGCGCTTCTTAGGAGGCAACTCAAGTGTTTTTACTTTATTTTTATTACCTTATATTGTTTTGTCTTGTTTTAGGAATGCAAGGAGACGGAAAAGCAATTAATTGGAAGAAAAAGGCTATAGAGTATGTGCAAAGTGCCGTGCAGATCACACCTACCATTGTATGGATTTCACAGGGCACCGCACCACCAAACAGTAAACTAGAAGAAAAAGAAAGATTTAGAGGTGATGTGTGATGGGTGATGTGAATTGCACCTCCCATTATGCACATCGCACCTTCATTGCACCATGAATCAAAAAGTTAGGCAAAGTTAGGAGCAAAATCATCGTGTGCAAGCAATGTAGGACCCGCGCATTGGCAGGTGCGAATCGCATATCACGGTGCACTCATGTAAGTTTTCAATTTTTTTGTAAACCACCCATTGACTAACCCGACTCGTAATATGACCTGCGACCTTTCTTCTTCTTTTTCTCTATCATAAACTGCCACGCTCCACTATTTTTCCTTTAATCTCCCACAAAACCTCAATAAATCTCTTCAAAAAATCCCCCAAATCTCCTAACTTCTCCCAAAATCTTCCCCATTCTCACCCAACCTCTGTCACCACCACTACCACCAATCGCCGTCGCCTCTGTTTTTGGTCAAGAGTTGGATCACCATTGTTGGCACCCCAAAAGCTTCAATTTTTCCTCCCTTTTCTCTACTTGTGGTAAATTCCCCAATATTAAATCCATGTTTTTAAGTATACTGGTAACACTTATTGTGAATCATGCTTATTTAATCTTCCATATTTATTGTGGGTGAGATCCAAAAATTTTGGAACCCAAATTTTGGGTAAAATATTGATTTTGTTTGTGATGAACTTGGTAGATATTGTTATTATGGTAATGCATATGCTTTGTGTTAATTTTTAGCCCTAATTTTTGTGTTTTGGGTGAAGTCTGAGTAACTCACTTGAGTTGATGCATGGTTTGTCCCTATGATAGATTGGGTGACATCATTTTTAAGGGTAAATTTTAACCTTTGCAAGGTTTTTGTGAATCATGTTGATTGGTCTAAAATTGTTGTTACCACTATGCCCTTGTGTTGTTTAAATTGAATAATAATTATTCGCTGAGTGCTTTGGTTGAGTGGAGTGAAGTATTGTGCGTTTGAATATGCATATTTGTTTTCATGAAGGCTTGATGTTTCCGATGATAGATGGGGTAACATACTTCTTAAGGGAAATAGTTAAGCTATTTTTGAGTTTTTGATTGTGTTTAGAAGTTTTTCGGGGAAGTCTGAGTACTCGTATAACTTGGGTTTTAGTCTGTACATGCTTATGCCCTATTAAAATTGGTGTTGTTTCCTTGTTCTTGTGCATTCCACTGGTATTGCTCTGTGATTCACATATGTAACACACAAAGAAGCAAGGAATTGAAAAATTCCAACTGTCTCCTTATGCGTTTCGCATGCGAAGTGCAGATCTCTACATGCAAAATGCACAAGGGACCACATGTTGCTTAAAAATGTTGCCAGTTCACTGAGTTGAGGGGAGAAGGCCCGTACGATGCGCACAATATCTGCTGCAAATTGCACCTGCCTTCATACCCTGAAGTAAATTTCATGCAAGTTTCTAATAACATGTGTGAAGCCATGTATGACTCACACTTTATCAGGTGCAGTCCGCACGTGACTTGTACTTGTCGTCAGTCACCTGATGTGTTTTTCTTCTCTTATACATTCCATTTCTTTTTAGTTAAATAACTTCTTTTAGCTTTTCTTCTTTTCAATATTTCAAAAATACAAAAAGATTTTGCTTTTATTTTGATGTGGGGTGCCTTGTGCTAACATCCAATTGCAGTATAATAACTTCTAACACGCACCGTTCAAAAAGACATGCCAACAATCAAGCTTGAAAAGCTGAAAATCTAGATGGCCCTGTGCAAAATGAGGGACCATCAGAGTCAGAAATTCAATTTGGCCTTTAAGGGATAGAGTCCTACTACATCACTTTTCGTGATAAGTGCTCCTTCTTGGAGGAAGCAGAGTTTGATATAGACACCTTAGAAGATGACTTCCCAAATATAGCCAAGCAATTCCATAGAAGGGTCTAGGACCGATTTGCTGATACTCCTGACCCTTATTTCCCTGAATTGGTATAGGAGTTCTATGCTTCTTACCAGGCCAGACAGGACATCCTCAAACATAAAGGTCGAACAAGCAAACTACCATGCCTGAAATCAGTTTTAGTGAGGGGCAGAGTGGTAGATATTACCCAGAGGCCATTAATTCTCTAGTATAGGATGATGACCTAAGAGCAGCAACAGATTTCCCTCAACTATTAGCCACAAAGTATGATCAATACGCTTGGGTGGCGAGTGTCATTGCCGAAGGGAGCCTTTTGGGCAGTTTTAAAGGGGAACGTCTCTCAAGCGGACTTCAAATTTGAAGCTCGGATGTGGCTAGATTTTGTGTGCACAAGGCTGATTCCAACTTAACAAACCACCTATGTGACAATAGAAGTGTCCATTCTCATTGCATGCATCATGTCCAACATTTGTTTCGATGAGGGGGAAATCATCACCGAACAATTCAAGAAAAGAGCTAGACAAGATTCCATTTCCATGGCCTTTCCTGTTCTCATTTGTCATCAATGTCTCCAGGCACAATGTCCTCTATTCTGCCACTGGACAAAGTTTACCGAGCAATTGGCATGGTTTATTTGTACACCAAAAGAGACAAGGATTCTTCACATGTCAAGAAAAGACACCTTGCTCAAGGTCCAATCACAACGGCAGATAGAGAATATACTAGAAGCGTTGCTCATGATCATATGGAAGATTCACCTCCCAGTCATTGAGTGTCAGACACCACTCACCCAACTCTTCTTATACATATATCTTCGAGCAGTTTGCTCAAGCTTGCTCACCTTGCCCGACACAATAAGGAGCAGTTGCACAAGTTGGCTAGGGATATTTTAGGCATGATTTAATCCGCTATCAAAGTAGCTTTTAAGACGATAGTGACAAGCATAAACAAACTTTGTGGTAGAATTAAAACCATGGAGGTAGATGTTCAGGAGCTTAGGAAAGTAGTATCGCAAACCGTACTAACAGTCTCTAATTAGGATCTTAATCTACTGGCCATTACTTCAGCGTCCGCACCTAAGACTCATAGCCCTCCTGATGATTGATGCACGGGTTGGGACTCGAGTTATGATATGGAAACATCCAAAATTCAAGAGGTAATTAATTCAATCAAGATTGTCCCTGATATCACCGAGCCACCCATCCACCAATACTTAGAGCCCCATTATCTCATATACCAGACTGGGTTATCAGCCTAGGCCCAGCTGGGCTACTCCTCCTCTTTCATACCATGAGTTGATGACTCTTCTGTACAAGTGGGAGATTGTGGGTCCTTATGGCCTCATTGAGGTTTAGGAGGAACCATCGATTCCATAGCTAGAAGGATATCAGATAGATCTGGAGCATGTATATATATCCCTCTACTATCACCACCCCAGCCTTAAAGGACCAACTATCATGTTTATTCATGAATACATTGCCATAAGAGTTACATCCACCAGGGAGTCCTTGCAATTCATCTTTTTGTATAATTTTGCACATCAGGGGATATGCTTTACTTATGTTTGGGGTGTAAATAGTATTTAAGCCACTGTGAGGCATGTCTAAATATTAATTTGTGGCTATTATGTTCTTAATTGTGCCCTTGTTGGGCTTGGTTTATCATACTGATATTGTGAATGTGAACGCCGGTTTGGTCCTATATGATTAATTTCTTCACTACTCGTGCCTTACAAACGTTCTTAGTACCTATGCCGAGGCTCAATTCCAAATCAATCATGAACACTTTAAAATTTTGGTCATCTTGTTAATAGTAGATTAGTGAATAAACTCCAAGGGTTTTTTCATACCACGGTTCTTTCCCAAGGAGCAAATTATTTCTTTTATTTTTGTTTTCTTTGTTTATTTTTATGTCAAATCAAGTTGTTGTTTCCCTATATTAGATTGAGAGATGAATTTCTTAAGGGAAAATGCCATTTTTAGTTAAAATTAAGTCCGTATTTTGCTTCTCGAAATGGACCCACCAAAAATTTTCTTGGCAAGAAGTTTTTAGAAAGTTGAAGGAAAGAGGGAAAATAATTTTCAGTAAAGCATTCTCATGTCATGACTTGCACACTCCTTGTTTGGCTTGATCGATTCACAGACGAGTGTGTAAAAGAACTCAAAATAGCTTGTCAAAAGTCATTTGTCCCAATTGATTGTGAGAATAATTGTGGAATTCTTGTGTTGTGATGCCTTGTGTGGTAAGGTTGTACTAAGTTCTTGTGTGCATGTGTTGTCTAGAAGTTTCTCCGAATGTGATTCAAGGAGAAATCCTAGATGTAACCAAGCTTAGAAGATGACCTTAGGCCCTTTTTGAACAAACCACTTCACCCAAATGGACTTCCCCATCACATTGACCTTGGTAAGCCCTGTTGAGCTTGTGACCTTTCTTTGGCACCTTGTTTAAAATTTGACCCTTCTTGAAATCTCGATTTTTTTACCCATCCTACCTAATGGATTAAAAGTGAAATGTAGGCTAAAAGCCTAAGTTTGGGGGAGGGGGAATTAAAATGGTAATATAGGCAAAAGCCTATGTTTGGGGGTGCATGCACTAATGTGGAGAAGAAAGGGGTGTATTTCAACACAAGGCAGCACCATATGTCTAAATCAAAAATTGCTTCAAATTGTCCAATAAAATAAAAAAAATGAATAGAAAAGAAGGAATCGGTGCTACCAAGTGAAGGTGATAATAGGAAGTTGAATAATCAAGTTGAAGGGAAACCTTGGGTTGTGTGAGAGAGAAATAAGGTAAAGTTATTATTTAAAAATGTGAGCGGTGTTTTGAATGATAAAAAAAAATAGCATTAGAGAGGTTTAGTCACTTGAGACAAATGCAATCCTCACCTTAACCTTAGCCAACATCGTATCCCGCAAGTCCTTAGTGATTCCGAGCTTCGTATCTCTACATTAGTGGTGAATTATATAAAGGAAAAGCCTATAGTTCAATGCGTGTGCACTCAAACTTCCTTGAGAGAGTGAGAGTCTTCTTGGTTCTCTTATAATCCCTTTTTATTGTGAATTGCATGATTATGAGTGGGACTCTCTCTTGTGGTGAGTGGCATCGCACACTTGAAAGAAATGATGAAGTCTCTATTTCAATTGAGAGGAATGAATGAGACAAGTTGTGTGGCGAATCTCGAGGAAAACCTTGAAGGTCCATGCCAATGACTTGATAAGCTTGAATATCATGTTTTGAATGAAAAATTCCCTTGTTTTTGAATGAGAAAAGAAGTTTTATTGATAAATATTTTGAAATAAGAACTTGCCTTGAGAATATGGTGATCCAAATTAAGATAAGCATAGTAGTTGAGTTTTTTTGTTTGATCCTTTTGTTTGTTATTTTCTTATTTGTAGAGTTTAGATTAATCTTCTGTGCACCCTGTGTATTTTAGAGCCTAATTCATTCCTTACTTTGTGAGTATCTTCCTTGAGGACAAACAATAGATCAAGTTTGGGGGTTTGATAAGTTGGTAATCTACCAACTTATTGAGTCTTTATTCATGAATTATTGCCATATTTTTATGAGAATTAGAGGTAATTATTGCCTTTGTTGATGAAAATGCAGGTACTCTTGGTCAAAAGTATAAAACAAAGAAATCGGACCCAAAGAGCTAAAAAAGAGTTGAAGTGTGAAGGTGATCAAAAACAAGGAAGAATTGGTTGACTTCTCCAAGCAATTGAATTGGTTGATTTGTGTTAAAACCTATGGTGCTTGAAGAAAGACCTTAGGATATATATTTGGAGGATCGAGAGATTACAAAATATGACTAAAACCACTGCTACCCGTATCATTTATCGAGAATTTGCATTACTAATCAAGTGCCCTAACCCTTTTTAAAATTCCATCGGAAGCATACCCCTAGTCTCCTTCTCATAGATTTCAAATCTCGTGTTTACATACATATTTATGTTGAAATCAAACTTGCTACATAAATTTCCCTTTCCAATTCCCCCAATCTTTACTATTAAGTTGTATGAGCATTTGCTCTCTTAGTGAATATTTCTCGATGATCTCTTAGGGATTCATTACTCCACTCTCCGTGGATTCGACCCTGACACTTGTTGGGTTACTTTTGTTTTTCTTGACGATCACTACCACCTCCTTTGGAAGAGTGCTTTTGAGCGTCATCACATCATATCAAATCTAAGGAATGATGTACAATTCATGGTAGTTACCACTCGGAGTGGTAAAGTATTTGTGGATGAAGCAGAAAAAGTTGTTGACGCCAAGGTTTCGAAAGAGAATATTTCGATAAAGAATTGGATGATAGTGAATAAAGAGAGAGAGAAGTTGGACACTACATACTATAACAAATCGGCAATTGTGACTCAGAAAGAAGAAATTAGTAAAGCTCTAGTTGATACAGCCGAAGTGTCTAATTCAGAAGGGAAGGAAAAGGTGGTTCCTCAAACTTTGACCCCTATTCCTAAGCCACCTCCACCATTTCCCTACAGGGCAAATAAGTGTCACGCAGCGAGCCTACCCCAGGACGTAACACGAGATCTACAACCACAAGTGATCCCAAGCTAACCCTTGGCAATAGCATAAATTAAACATAAGGAATATAAATACTGAGTGGAAGTTTAACTGAAGGAAATGAGAAACTAAATCTGTTATATAACATACGTATAAAGGTAACAATCTGAATCAACAATACTAGCTATCTAACTATGTCTGAAAGACCTTTAAATACTAATAAGATGAGTTGTTGGGAAAAGATCCCCAGCTATCTCTAAAGATTGAATAAAAATCAGGAAATAAACTAAAACTCATAAAGTAGTCCTCGAATAATGAGGTCACCAAACCAACTGAAAATCCTACTGTTATCTAGCCACAAGTCTAGGAGTGAGTGCTTGAATCTACATCATAATAAGATGCAGCATAAAGAAGGTATGATGATCAGTACTATGGAATGTACTGAACATGTGAGATATGCATATAACATAATGTAAATATAATGAAAGCGTACTTAAACTTGAAATGATATGGTAGTAGCAAGTCCGTAATGCAAAATCCAAAGTAATATCATGATTGAAAAGTAAGTTGTAAAATAGTATATTTAAACTTGAGACTGGACATCATATTAAAAAAACTATACTTGAAAACATTTCTTGTTGAGAGTTTCTTACAACTGACATAGACCATGTGAGCTATATGGAATCCAACTTGTGAGCTTAGTTGGCAAAGCTTCCCTATACCTTGTCGGGGGTATAGGACCATGTTTAGAGTAGAACCACTATCATGAGCTCATTGGGCTAGTGGTGACATTCTCAACTAACGAGGACCCCCTTAACCTACATTGGCAATGTTGTTTTGAACTTTGATTGGTTGGAACCATTGTCTATACGGTGCTAAATACTACTGCTGAAAACATATCATAGTGTTCATATCATATCATGTGACATGTCTAGATGTAAAAATTATTTATAATCATAGATGATAAATCTGGATGTCATACTATTCGTGAACTTTACTTTTGAAAAACACTTCATAAGAATTGATGACATATCAACATGTCATACAAATCATGAAAATTTACTGCTGGGAACCTAAGCTCCATGTCATATCATAATTTACATGCTGAAAATATTGTATCTAAAATATGCCTTCTAAATCATGCTTATAGCAAAAATCATGGAAAACTTTCTTAAAACATGCATGGCTTCACAGGTTCTAAAAATAAAGTTCATAATTCATAAGAAACCTTAAGCATGAGTCTTAATGCGTGATTAAGAGTTTAGTATAAACATCATAAGATAATAAAGAAGACCGTTTCACAGAAATCAAGTAAAACAAGTAAAACATGTAAAGAAACCAACTTTAGTAATTCGGGCGTAAACCCTAGCTTCAAATCATAAGGTGGAACAATTGGGTGTGAACCCTAAATAAAGAAATCATAACTTTAAATCTGAATTTTTGGGCATACGGGTGAAAGGAACCCTTATTGAATTCTCACTTACCTCGTGTCAAAAACCTTGAACTATCCTGGAGGCTTGGAAGCTTTTAGAGAAGAATCCCTAGGCCTGAGGTGGAGAGAAGATCACTCTTTTCTTCTTTCTTTCTGATGTTAGTCGATAGAATGAGGGGAGGGGGATTGAATTAGTCTAATAAAACCCCTCCAATAGGCTTAAAATGACTTAGTATAGGAGTTAAAAGAAATTTTTGGAAACTACAAAAAAATTTGGAACCAAGTTCTACCGTTGGGAACCATGCTTTGTGAACTAGTCCACGGCTCGTGGTTCTCAGGGTTTATTTTTGCAAGGCTGCATGTAACACCCCAAAACTTCCAAGCCCAGACTTAGCTCAGAAAATCTAGGAGAAAATAAAAATTTCGGAAAAAAAAGTCACGTTTCCAGGAATGACGGTTAATACCACGGACCATAGTTTGGAAGCACGATCCATCGTCTTGTCCGTAAATCCCCATTTCCTGTAGACCTCCAATTCATGCTCTAGGAACCACGAGTCAAATCATGGGCCATAGTCCAGGACCAGAAACGGTCATTTGATTTGTGGATCCAAAGATCAGAGAAGTACCAATTCCCTTACCTAGAACCACGGACGGGATCACAGACCATAGTTTAGAACCATGGTCCATACTGTCACTCATGGTTTCCCCTAATCTGATGACCCTCAGTTCAGGACTCAGGAACCATGAGTCAGGTTATGGACCATTCTTCAGAACCACAGTCCATCCTTTGACTCGTGGAATCCCCAGACCAGACCAAAGTCCCAGGAACCACGAGCCACATGACGAACCATCGTTCAGGAGTATGGTCCATCCTATGGGTCATAGTTCCCTTAGAACAGAGAACCCCTAAGACTCCTGGGCAGGACCACGACTCAGTTGATGGTCCATCGTCCAGGAGTATGGTCCATCAACCAAGTTGTGATCCCTGAGTTGCGATTTTTGGAAGATTTCTTTTATTTTCCCAGGGGTATTCCAGACTTTTCCTTTCTCTTTTAAGGCCTAAGCTATGTCATTTTACGTCGTCTAAGCCTAATTAACTAGTCAGAAACTATCTAAAACATTCATTCTCCTAGAATTATCAGACTTAAAAAGAAAAGAAGAGAAAGAGGTGATAGTTTTCTCCCAAGAACAAGAAGAGGTCTTTTTCAAGTTCAGCCCCGAGATCCAAAGGATTTCTCCACAGTTCTCTTCATCAGGTATGTGGGATTTCACCAGTGGGTTCCTTTCACCCATTAGGTCCCTAGATTTCAGTCAGTTCTTTAGTTTCTCTATGAACTGTTCAAACCTAGGGTTCCTAAATCCTAGGGATTCATTGTTATTCAGTTGTTATAGCTTCCATGGTACTAATTACATGTTCTTGGAGAATTAGCATAGTTCCATGTATAAGACCCAGAAACCCTAGCTTGTGTTAATTCTAGTATTCTATAGATTATGGTTTCTAGGCAGATTAGTTAGACAATCATGCTTCAGAATTCGAATGCCATATCTTTCAGTATATGTATATTGCATTCTCAGTTAATTATCAGTGCTTTGAGCTATCCAGTATTTCAGTGCATTGTTGCTTATATTCAATTGGGAGTATACTTAGTACCGAGCATACGAGGGGATGAAGGCTTAGCTATCAGTTTAGGCTAAGACCTTTAGTAGCAGCCCCCAAGTCACAGAACTACCGTGCCACCGTAGGTATTAAAGGAGTCAGCTGTCAGACTAGGCTATACATCCTTGTCCCTTGTGGACATTAGTAGTGGATCCATGTTAAACTTGTTCGTACCCTTGGCAAGGTATGAACACCCTTCCATCCAGGGTTACATGTTGGCCTCATAGTTAGCTCAGCTTGGGGAATGTCGATTAATAGTGTCTCCCACAGTCAGAATCACATTGCATTCACCATGTATTTAGTATTTACTGCAGTATTCAGTTTAGTATTTTATATATTCATGATTAGTACTTGGTCATTGCATCTAGTTCAGCTGCAATTAGATGCTAGTATATCTATTTGTATGTTAAGTTCTATATTGTCCAGCTTAGCACATATCCTACATGCTAAGTATATTAGAAGTACTGACACATACTTTTATGCTATATCATTTCATGATGTAGGTTCAGGCACTCAGTATCCATACCGCGCTTAGTTCGGCTTGTGGTCTGTACTCAGCAGCTCCATTGGTGAGTTCTCATGGTTCGAAGATGATAGTCATGCTTTACTTTCAGTATTTACTTTCAGTTTCAGTCCTGCTAGAGTTAGCTAGGGGCATGCCCAGAAACTCATATCAGTTAGAGGCTTTCAACCATATACTAGATTTAGCTGGAGTTGTTAGTGTTGTTTTAAGACTTTATTATACTCTCTTATATATTTTATATACTCAGGCATTTTGGGATTTTCCCTACTTAAGATATTAATTGTTTTAGCTTCCGCACAATGCATGTTTTAATTGAAATTGTATCAATATCCATGCCATGGGTTAGCTTGGGGTCACTTGTGACACCAAGCACCATGTTGTATCTAGGGGGTAGCCTTGGGGCATGACAAACTTGGTATCAGAGCATCAGGTTCAAGTGTCCTAGGGTGTCTAAAAGTTGCGTCAAGTAGAGCCTTCTTCACGGGTCTGAAACGCGTCACACTTATGGAGGAGGAGCTACGAGATTTCATTAGGAACAACTTCCCTTCTTTCTTTTCCAGCTCGTGCTATAGAGTATAAACTCTATTCAATCTCCTTGTATTCTAACTCATGCTCTTTGCATTTTAGAAAAATGCCTCCCACAAGAGCTAACACTAGGAATCAGCCAGCGTCGGCAGCTCCAGTAGACCATGACCGCCCAGGTCAATCAGTAGGCTGCGGGACCAGCTCTGCCTCAGACTAATACTGCTGCAGCAAGGATCTGGGATTTCACTGGGATGAACCCTATAGAATTTCATGGGTCCAAGTCAGAAGAGGATCCACAAGAGTTTCTGGATGATATCTAGAAGGTGACTGACATTATGGGTGTCACTCTAGTCGAGAGTGCAGATTTGGCTGCCTATCAGTTGAAGGGAGTGGTCTACACTTGGTACCAGTAGTAGAAAGAATCTCTTCGTACAAATGCAAGCCCCGTGAGTTGGAATATTTTCAAAACTGCTTTCCTAGATTGATTCTTCCCACTAGAGCTTAGGAAAGCCAAGGTTCAGGAATTCATTAATCTGAAGCAGAATGACATGAGCGTGAGGGACTATGCTCTCAAGTTCACTCAGCTATCCAAGTATGATCCAGTAATAGTAACTGACTCCAGTGATCGTATGAGCAAGTTTGTATCTAGTGTATCAGATGATGTAGTCAAGGAGTGCAAGACTACTATGCTAATTAAGGAGATGGATTTCTCAAGGCTGGCTACCTATGCTCAATAGATTGAGGAGGAGAATATAAAGGAAATGGGAGGATATGCTAAGAGGGCTAGGATAGGTGACGTTAGATACCCTCAGCTTAGGTCAGAGGGTGGAAATCACTCTGAGTTCTGCTGGAAAAATTAAGCTCCAACTCCATCTTTTGTGAGTGCCCCAGTGCTTAAGTTCAAGAAGGATCGACGGGATAGAGCATCTGGCTTTAAGTACCAAGGTATGGTTACTAGTGGGCACACTAATCCAGTGTGTAAGAAGTATGGTAGAAACTACCAAGGTGAGTGCATGGCAGGTAGTGGAAATTGCTTTAGGTGTGGTCAGTCAGGCCACATGATGAGGGATTGTCCAACAGATTCTCAAAAGAGTAAGGATGTTCGCCCACAGACTCAGACTTATTCTATAGCAGCTCCCGATGGTCGCCCCACTCAGCAGGGTGCCTCATCTAGAACAGGTGGTGGTCAGCGCTAGAACAGGTTATATGCTCTTCATGCTCGACAGGACCAGGAGGATTCTCCTGATGTGGTCATGGGTACGTTGTGAGTCTTTAATACTGACGTTTATGCATTGTTAGACCAGGGGCTATGCTTTCTTTTATAACCCCATATATAATAGTAAACTTCGATGTCAGTCCAGAACCCTTCTCAGTCTCTACTCCAGTTGATGACCCAGTTATAGCTAGAATGGTATACAAAAATTGCCCTGTCACAGTTTCCCAGAAAGTTACCTCAACAGATCTTGTAGAGTTAGAAATAATAGATTTTGATATCATTCTAAACATGGATTGGTTACATTCCTATTATGCCTCAGTCGATTGTAGAACGAGGATTGTTTGGTTTAAGTTTCCAAACGAGCCAGTCTTAGAATGGAAGGGAAATAACTCAGTGCCTGTAGGTCGTTTCATCTCCTATCTTAAGGCCAGAAAATGATTTCCAAAGGGTATATCTATTATCTTGTATGGGTAAAGGATTCAAACTCTGAGATCCTAACTCTTGAGTCAGTTCCATTAGTAAGTGAGTTTCCTGAAGTGTTTCCAGAAGATCTTCCCGGAGTTCCTCCCGAAAGGGAAATCGACTTCGGAATAGATCTCATTCCAGATACCCAGCCTATTACCTCCTTACAGAATGGCTCCAACTGAGCTTAAGGAATTGAAAGAACAACTGAAAGACCTTTTAGATAAGGGTTTCTGAGCCAGCATCTCTCCATGGGGTGCTTCAGTGTTGTTCGTTCGTAAGAAAGACGGTTCTCTCAGGATGTGCATTGATTGCCGCCAGTTGAACAAAGTCATAATCAAGAACAAATATCACATCCCAAAATTGATGACTTGTTCGACCAGCTTTAGAGTGCTAGTTTTTTTCCCAAGATAGACCTCAGATCCATCTATAATCAGCTCAGAGTCAGGGATAGTGACATCTTAAAGACAGAATTCACGGCGGTATGGTCACTATGAATTTGTAGTCATGTCCTTTAGACTAACCAATGCTCCTGTAACTTTCATGGATTTAATGAACAGGGTGTTCAAGCATTATTTGGACTTGTTCATTATCGTTTTTATTGATGATATGTTTGTTTATTCTCGGAATGAGGAAGAGAATGCGACTCATCAGAGAGTTGTTCTGCAAACTCTCAAAGATCACCAGCTATTCGCTAAGTTCAGTAAGTGTGAATTTTGGTTACAGTATATCGCCTTCCTTGGTCATGTGGTATCCATAAAAAGGATTCGAGTGAATTCTCAGAAAATTGAGGCAGTAAAGCACTAGCCCAGACCCACCTCTCCAACAAATATCAGAAGTTTCTTGGGTTTGGCTGCTTACTACAGGAGGTTTGTCAAAGGATTTTCATCCATAGTTGGCCCATTCTCCAAGTTGACTTAGAAAAAGGTCAAGTTTCAGTGGTCAGATGAATGTGAGAAAAGTTTCTTAGAACTGAAGACCAGGTTGACTACAACTCTGGTCTTGACTCTACCAGAGGATTTAGATGGTTGTGTGGTTTATTGTGATGCATCCAGAGTCATCCTGGGTTATGTTTTGATGCAGAAGGGTAAGGTCATGGCTTATGCTTCCAGACAGCTTAAGGTCCATGGGAAGAACTACCCAACTCATGACCTCGAGCTTGCAGCAGTTGTGTTTACCTTAAAGAGTTGGAGACACTACTTGTACGGTGTTCATATTGATGTGTTCACAGACCATAAGAGCCTTCAGTATATGTTCACCTAAAAAGAATTAAATCTTCATCAGTGGAGATAGCTTGAGTTCCTCAAATATTATGACATGAATGTGCTCTACCATCCGGGTAAGGCTAATGTAGTGGCTGATGCTCTCAGCGGAATATCTATGGGTAGCATATGACATGTTGAGGAAGAGAAGAAAAAATTAGCCAGAGATGTTCACCGGCTTACTCGCTTAGGGGTTTGCCTTATGGACACGTCAGATAGTGGTGTGATAGTCCAAAATGGATCAGAATCTTTATTGGTAGAAGAAGTTAAGAAGAAACAAGATAGTGATCCTATACTGCTTCAGTTGAAGGGTGCAGTTCATTAGCAGAAAGTCGAGGTTTTCTCCCAAGGGGGAGATGGTGTACTTCGTTATCAGGGTCGCTTATGTGTTCCTAAGGTGGGTGAGTTGAGGCAGCAGATGCTTACAGAAGCCCATAATTCTAGATATTCCATTCATCTTGATGGCACTAAGATGTACCGTGATCTATGGGAAGTCTATTGGTGTAACGACATGAAGAGGGACATCGTTGATTTTGTGGCTAAGTGTCCCAACTGTCAGCAGGTTAAAGTAGAACATCAGAAACCAGGAGGTGTGAATCAAGAGATTAGCATTCCTACTTGGAAGTGGGAAGTGGTCAACATGGATTTCATTATGGGATTACCTCGTACTCGCAGACAGCATGACTCCATTTGGGTGATAGTGGATAGAGTCACTAAGTCAGCTCACTTCTTGGCAGTCAAAACTACAGATTTAGTGGAGGATTATGCCGGACTCTACATCAGTGAGATAGTCAGGTTTCATGGGGTTCCCTTGTCTATCATTTCAGATAGAGGTCCACAGTTTACATCTCATTTCTGGAGGTCATTTCAGAAAGGTCTTGGTATTCAAGTAAGTCTCAGTACAGCATTTCATCCATAGATGGATGGTGAGGAAGAGCGTACCATTCAGACCTTAGAGGACATGTTGAGAGCTTGCATGATCGATTTCAAGGGTAGTTGGGATGATCACCTACTCCTCATATAGTTCGCCTATAATAATAGCTTCCACTCCAATATTCAGATGGCCCCATATGAGGCACTCTATGGGCGTAGATGCAGATCACCGTTTGGCTATTTTGAAGTAGGTGAAGCATCCTTGATTGGGACAAATTTGGTTCATGAGGCTATGGAGAAAGTCCTGCACATAAGGGAAAGGCTTAAGACAGCTCATAGTCGTCAGAAGTCCAATGCAGATATGAGGAGAAGGGACTTAGAGTTTGAAATTGATAATTGGGTTTTCTTGATAATTGGGGGTGATGATATTTGGCAAGAAAGGGAAGCTTAGTCCCAGGTATGTAGGTCCTTACAGAATCTTAAAAAGGGTTGGTAATGTAGCCTATGAGTTAGAGTTGCCAGCAAAACTAGCGGCAGTTCATCCAGTCTTTCATATCTCCTTGTTGAAGAAGTGTGTGGGGTATCCAACATCGATAGTACCTTTAGAGAATATGGATCTGAAGGATAGCCTCACCTATGAGGAGGTTCCAGTTGAGATTCTTAATCATCACGTTCGTAGGTTGAGAAATAAAGTCGCCTCAGTAAAGGTTTTGTGGAGGAATCAGGTTGTAGGGGGAGCTACTTGGGAAGCAGAAGTAGCCATGATGGCCAAGTATCCCCACCTCTTTCATTTTGATTCAGCTTCAGCTTGAGGTAATAGTTCCTCTACAGTCTCTCAGTTTACTCTTGTGTAATTCAGTCTCAGTACCTCGTTCCATCAGTCATCCTTGCATTTCAGCATATTTGCATGTTCTTGGAACTCAGTTAGCCTAGATATCAGTTTCTAGTACTTAGTTGATAGGGATTGCAACTCTTTCCCGCCAAACTTAGCTTGTTTAGACTTCATTCGAGGATGAATGATCCCTAGGGGGAGATATTGTAACACCACAGAACTTCCAAGCCCAGACATAGCTCAGAAAATCCGAAGAAAATACAAATTTTGAAAAAAAATCAAGTTTCTAGGAATGACGGTTAAGACCATGGACCGTAGTTTGGAAGCATGGTCCATCATCTTATCCATGAATCCCCATTTCCTGTAACCTCCAATTCATGCTCCAGGAACCACGAGTTAAATCATGGCCCATAGTCCAGGATCATAGACCATCGTTTGATTCGTGGATTCAAAGATTAGAGAAGTACCAATTCCCTTACTCAGAACAACAGACAGGATCACAGACCGTATTTTAGAACCACGGTCTATCCTATCACTCGTGATTTTCCCTAATCATAGGACCCTCAGTTCAAGACTCATGAACCACGAGTCAGGTTACAGACCGTTCTTCAGAACCACGATGTATCCTTTGACTCGTGGAATCCTCAAACCAGACCAAAGTCCCAGGAACCACAAGTCACATGACAAACCGTCATTCAGGAGTATTCTCTGTCATATGGGTCATAGTTCCCTCAGATCAAAAGACTCCTGGGCATGACCACGACTCATTTTATGGTCTGTTGTCCAGGAGTATGGTCCGTCAACCAAGTCGTGATCCCTGAGTCACAATTTTCAGCAAATTTCTTTTAATTTTCCCAAGGGTATTCCCAAACTTTTCCTTTCTCTTTTAAGGCCTAAGCTACATCATTTTACGTCATGTAAGCCTAATTAACTAGTTAGAAACTACCTAAAACATTCATTCTCCTAGAATCATCACACTTATAAAAAAAAGAAGAGAAAGAGGCGATGGTTTTCTCCCAAGAAAAAGCAAAGGTTTTCTTCAAGTTCAGCCCCGAAATCCAAATTATTTCTCCGTAGTTCTCTTCATCAGGTATGTTGGATTTCACTAGTGGGTTCCTTTCACCCATTATTTCCCTAGATTTCAGTTAGTTCTTCAGTTTCTCAATGAAATGTTCACACCTAGGGTTCCTAAATCCTAGGGATTCATTATAATTCAATTGTTATAACTTCCATGGTACGAATTACATGTTCTTGGAGAATTAGTATAGTTTCATATATAAGACCCAAAAACCCTAGCTTGTGTTAATTCCAGTATTCCATAGATTATGCTTGCTAGGCAGATTAGTCAGATAATCATGCTTCATAATTTGAATGCCATATCTTTCAGTATATGTATGTTGCATTCTCAAGTAATTATTAGTACTTTGAGCTATCCATTATTTTAGTGCATTGTTTTTTATATTCAGTTGGGAGTCGACTTAGTACCGAGTGGACGAGGGGATAAAGGCTTAGTTGTTAGTTTAGGCTAAGACCTTTAGTAGCAGCCCCAAGTCACAGAACTACGGTGTCACCATAGATATTCAAGGAGTCCGCTATCACACTAGGCTGCACATCCTTGTCCCTTGTGGACATCAGTAGTGGATCCACGTCAGACTTGTTTGTACCATTGGCAAGGTATGAACAACCTTCCATCCAGGGTTATAGGTTGTCCTCATAGTTAGCTCAGCTTGGGGAATGTCGGTTAATAGTGTCTCCCACATTCAGACTCACATTGCATTGACCATGTATTCAATATTTACTACAGTATTCAGTTCAACATTTTATATCTTCATGATTAGTACTTGGTCATTGCATCCAGTTCAGATGTCAGTTAGATGCAAGTATATCTATTTCTATCTTCAGT
This sequence comes from Jaltomata sinuosa, assembly GCA_003996215.1. Classification (NCBI taxonomy): domain Eukaryota; kingdom Viridiplantae; phylum Streptophyta; class Magnoliopsida; order Solanales; family Solanaceae; genus Jaltomata; species Jaltomata sinuosa. The sequence continues at coordinate 64,909 of QJPP01000419.1, forward strand.
TCTATATTGTCCAGCTTAGCACATATCCTACATGCTCAGTACATTTAAAGTACTGACGCATATTTTTATGCTACATCATTTCATGATGTAGGCTCAGGCGCTCAACATCCATACCGCACTTAGTTTGACTTCTGGTCCGTACTCAGCAGCTCCATTGGTGAGTCCTCATGGTTCGAAGATAATAGTCATGCTTTACTTTCAGTATTTACTTTCAGTTTTAGTCCTGTTAGAGTTAGCTGGGGGCATGTCCCAGCAGCTTATATAAGTTAGAGGCTTTCAGAAATAGACTATATTCAGCTGGAGTTGTTTGTGTTGTTTTCAGACTTCATTATACTCTCTCATATATTTTATATACTCAAGCATCTTGGGATATTCCCCACTTCAGATATTAAGGAGATCATAAATCTGTTATATGGTTAATGTTCATATACTTATGCTCCTAAGAAGTTGGATCTCGACTTAAGGAATCGTGAGACCCCTCCAGCCAAGCCCTCTATTGTGGAAATGCCAGTTCTCGAGTTGAAACCTCTCCCAGCGCACTTGCAGTATGTATTCTTGGGACTCCATGACCCTTTGCCAATTATTATTTCAGCTAGTTTGCTGGAGTCCCAAGTTGAAGCTTTGGTGTCTATTTTTCAGTTATATAAGAGGGTTATTGGGTGGACCATGTCTAACATCATTGGGATTCCTCTAGGTATTTTCTCACACAAGATTCAAGTAGAGGAGCACTATACTCCTAGCGTTGAACACCATATATGGCTAAATCCACCAATACAAAAAGTGGTTATGAAAGAGATCATCAAGTGGCTAGATGCTAGTGTTATATTTCCTATTGCTGACAGTAAATAGGAGAGTCCAGTTTAATGTGTACCAAAGAAAGGAGGGATAACAGTCATCCTTAATAGTAAGAATAAGCTAATCCCCATGCGTATAGTCACCGGATGGAGAGTGTGCATAGATTATAGAAAGCTGAACTTCACTACTAAGAAGGACCACTTTCCTATTCATTCATGGACCAGATGCTTAATAGACTTGCAGGTACAGGGTGCTACTATTTTCTAGATGGATATTCAAGTTACAATCAAATTTTAATTTCTCCAGAATATCAGGAAAAGACCACTTTCACTTGTCTGTATGGTACTTTCGCATTTAAGATAATGTTGTTTGGTTTGTGTAAGCACATGCCATAATTCATAGGTACATGATGTCTATATTTTCTGATATCATAGAAGACACAATCAAGATCTTATGAATGAATTCTCAGTTGTTTGTGATTCTTTTGAGGCTTGCCTTGATTACTTGCCAAAAGTGCTAAAATGATGCAAAAAAACTGACCTTGTGTTGAACTAGGAAAAATGTCACTTCATGGTGAAAGAAGGTATAGTGTTGGGACACAAAATCTCCATAAAAGGGATATAGGTGGATAAGGAAAGATTGAGGTTATTGACAAGTTGCCTCCTCTGATTTTGGTGAATGGAGTTCGCAGTTTCTTAGGGCATGTGAGATTCTATTAGCGGTTTATTAAGGTTTTTTTGAAGATTGCAAATCCCTTAAGAAAGCTACTTGAGAAGGACACTAAATTTTTATCTGGTGCAGTATGTCTGAAAGCATTAGAGTATCTAAAATGATATCTTGTTTTAGCACCATCATCATTGCACCAGATTGGCCTCAGCCTTTTGAGGTAATGTGTGATGCAAGCGGTCTGACCTTAGGATCTGTTCTTGGATAGGAAAGAGATAATATTTTTCATCCCATATATTATGCTAGCAAGTCATTAAATATGGTCCAGAGAAACTATATTATTACTGAGCAGGAGCTGCTATCTATGGTTTATGCATTCAAGAAGTTCAGAGCTTATTTATTGGGTACCAAGATTGGTGTTCATACTCACCATGCAGAAATCCGATATCATATGCCAATGGAAGATGAAAGTCCTAGGCTTATCAAATGGGTCCTTTTATTGGAAGAGTTCAATTTTGAAGTCAAGGATCGAAAATGTCACGCCCCAAACCATGGGAGGCATGACCGACACCCGGAGCCCCAAAAGGCCGAGGGTGCCAAAATAGAGTGTATCTCTGTTGAACCTGCTGGGGGTCTGAGACCGACAAGGTCTTTAAGAATTACAATTTGAAACACTGAAAGCTCAATAGTAGTTAAGCAACTCAAGGCCGACAAGGCTATTATCATAGTAGATAACTAATAACAAGGCCGACAAGGCCATACCCAACACTGATGTACATATACACGTCTACAAGCCTCTAGGAGTAAGTAAAATATCTCATATCCAGGACAGGGCCCTGGACTACCCATAAGCTGTACATATACATAACCTGGTCAAAATATAAGCTAGACCTCTGACTCGTCAGCTCCAGGAAGAATGGAGCTTACCAAAATGGCTGAACTCCGCAACTCCTACTGAAGAGGTCTATCTGGGTTTCTGTCTGGACCTGCAGGCATGAATGCAGCGCCCCCAGGCAATGGGGCGTCAGTACGACAATAATGTACTGGCATGTAAGGTAGAAGCATAAAAGCAAGTCGCAAGTAGTAAATCTGAACAAGATAAAATATGAAACTTGTAAACTGTAATTGGTAAGACTCGTTAAGCTCTTTCTCCTTTATTCTTTTTAGAACACAACACATGCATTAACTCACGCTGCAACTCACTCTTTATAACCCACACTGAACCACAATAGCGCCTCGGCGCACCCTATATTTAATAGCCTCAATATGGCAGTAGCGCCTCGGCGCACACTATGTATATAATGGCCTCAATATGGCAGTAGCACCTCGGTGCACACTATGTGTATAATGGCCTCAATATGGCAGTAGCACCTCGGTGCACACTATGTATATAATAGCCTCAATATGGCAGTAGCACTTCGGTGCACACTAACACGCAAACCACACATAATAAGTGTATTACTAGATTGACCTTCAAGCTATTCTTGTTATTTATGAAGGTTCATTTAGATAACTTCTTTAGCCTTGGCTTACTAGGTGTTGGAATCAACATACCAAACACATATAAATGGGGATTTGACTTTCTAACTTTCCTTGTATACTTTCTAAAGCTTGATTAGAGAGCACAATACGAAGAAGAAACTTGACAAAAGGATAACTTACATTTCGTGCAAAAAGAATCAGATTTTTATAAGAAGGCGACTTGAATCACCATAATGTATAAATTAGTTCCTTAAGACTTGTTGAGTTACCAAATCAGCTCTCTTACAACAAAATACTCAAATTCCTTCTTTCGGAGATTTAGAGTTCTATTTCTAGATTCATGCCGATAAGGAATAAAGAAGCCTTAACATACCTCGTTCCTTCCGAAGATTGCGCTTACCACAACTTGGACTTTCCCTTATTAAGTTAATCTACAACACAAGGGTATAATGAAGCTAATATTAGCTCTTAAACCTGCTGCAACATTCCCAAAAAAGTAGCTAAACATTTCCCGGGCAGATTTACGTATTTTGCATTAATTAAAGGTGTATCGTCACACCTTTCTCCCCTTATCCAATACACATCACACACACACCAACCTACTGCCTCCAATAATACAAAACACATCAAACATCCCCTACACAACTCACCATGCCGAAATACAATAGCAACACATTGAACCCACGGCTTCCGATCGCCGTCTCGTGAGTTCTTAACAACAATTCAACAACAATTGTCCATCCGAACTTCAATCAAAAAAATATTATTATGGGCAGAGTACTTACCACACTTGAAGGTGTGTTTTTATCCTCTTTTTATTGATGCTTTAAAAGCTTAAGTACCCCCTACACATACACCAACAAGAGAAGAAGAAATCTCTTAATTGTTACACAATTTTCATGTGTTAAATCATAAGAAAGGGGCTGCCATAGTTCATGTCTTTCTTACCATAGGATATCCTAGCTATATGTAGTAGATTAATACCAAGATAACAAGTTGTTTAACTCACCATAAGCTTCAATTAATCTTGGTCTTCTTAGAACCCTAAAGGGAGAGAAGGGCTGCCAAAAGGAAATGAGATAAGAGAGAATTTTCCAGCTTTTTGTGATCAACATTGATCAGCAAATGACCTATATAAAGGGACCTTTTTGGCCGACTTTTTTTGAGTATATTTGGGCCAAAATGGGTCAAGAAACTTGGGCCAAAATTACCCTTTGCTTGGGCCTCAAAAGGGTTAAGTTTTGGGGCTGATTTTGGGCTTCTCTTGGGTCAAAATGCGGTCAATATTGGTGGCTACCTTTTGTAGTTGTTTGGGCCAGATTTGGTTGTGCTTTGATGGGCCAACTTTAAGCTTCATTTTGGCTACCATTAGGTCTAATAATCCATGGTGTTGCTGCCCGTAATCGGCCCTCGGAACTTAGTTCGTTAGCATAGGTAGGTGATGCACCTACTTGTCACCTAAGAGCTTAGATAAGTCGAGCAAGTACCTCACTTGTTTTATCTCATTTTCAAAACCCTCCTCCTTATAATTTAACTTAACACTTATATACATTTGACCATTTCAGATTCTAGGCCAAAGTACCCCTTCACAATCTCGAGCTCAAATACCTTCGTCGATATTTACTTAGTCACATAGGTTTTGAAAGGTACGGGGTGTTACATCCTTCCCCCCTTAGAATCATTCGTCCTCGAATGATGGTAATGCGTATAGAGCTCTAGTCCCTTAGGATTTCTTTGAAATTTCGGCAGAGTTTCCTTTATAATTAGGACTATCCAAAAACCTGAAACTCAGCAAAAGTCCAGCACAATGCCTCACAGGGCTATACAACTATATACAATTAAATGTAATCATTTTCACATGTTCACACCTGATCATATTTGCATAGTAGGAAGAGTATCAAGAATATAAGAATATGACTTACCTATGTACTATCTTCAAGTCATAAATAACTGGGGATGTTTTTTCCTCATTTCTTCTTCGGCTTCCCACGTCATTTCTTCAATATTATTATTTCTCCACAACACCTTTACTGAGGCTACTCCTTTGGTTCTGAGCTTCCTAACTTGACGATCTAGGATAGAAATTGGTACTTCCTTATAGGATAAGTCTTCAGAAAGTTGAACATCTTTAATAGGCATAATACGTGAAGGATCTCCAATGCACCTTCGTAGCATCGATACATGAAATACAGGATGGACTGTCTCCCATTCTGTGGGTAAATCTAGCTCATATGCCACTTTTCCTACCCTCCGAATGATCCTGTATGGTCCAATATATCTTGGACTAAGCTTTCCCTTTTTACCAAATCGCATAATGCCTTTCATAGGCGAAACCTTTAGGAAAACCCAATCACTAATATTAAATTCCAAATCCCGACGTCGCACATCTGCATATGATTTCTGCCTACTCTGGGCTGTTAGTAATCTTTCTCGGATTAGCTTCACCTTCTCCATTGCCTGATTAACTAGGTCTGGCCCTAATAATCCTGCTTCTCCAATTTCACACCATCCAATTGGTGATCTACACTTTCGCCCGTATAAAGCCTCATAAGGAGCCATTTGAATGCTTGCATGGAAGCTATTATTATAAGCAAACTCAATTAGTGGCAAATGGTCATCCCAACTCCCTTTAAAATCTAGTACACAAGCTCGTAGCATATCTTCAAGTGTTTGAATAGTGCGTTCAGCTTGTCCATCTGTCTGTGGATGAAAAGCTGTACTGAGACTTATTTGAGTACCTAAACCTCTCTGGAAAGACCTCCAGAAATTTGCTGTAAACTGAGCACCCCTATCTGAAATGATGGAAATTGGGACACCATGAAGTCGAACTATTTCACTAATATACAACTTGGCATAATCTTCAGCAGTATAAGTTGTCCTGACTGGCAAAAAGTGAGTTGATTTTGTAAGTCTATCTACAATCACCCATATGGAATCATACTTCCGATAAGTACGGGGTAAGCCTGTAATAAAGTCCATGTTGATTACCTCCCATTTCCAGGTAGGTATCACTATACTTTGAGTTAGACCTCCAGGTCTCTGGTGTTCAATTTTTACCTGTTGACAATTCGGGCATTGGGCTACAAACTCTACAATATTTCTCTTCATATTATTCCACCAATAAATCTGTCGAAGATCATGATACATCTTCGTCGCTCCTGGATGGATTGAATAGCGGGAATAGTGAACTTCTGCCAAAATTTTCTCCCGAAGCTCCCCGACGTTAGGTAGACATAGACGACCTTGATATCTCAGTACCCCATCCTCCTTAAGCTCTATTAGTGGTTGCTTTTGTTTTGGAATTTCCTCCCTCAATCTTACTAATTCTGGATCATCATATTGTCTTTCCTTTACCTCTGTCACAAGTGAGGATTCCGCTGTGCTTTGAATAACAACTCCCCCATTACCTTGGTCTAGTAGTCGAACCTGCAAATTAGCTAACTGATGTAGTTCTCTTGTCATCTCAATCTTTCTATTTTCCACGTGGCTCACGCTTCCCATGGATTTGCGGCTAAGTGCATCGGCCACTACATTGGCCTTCCCTGGATGGTACAAAATATCTACGTCATAATCCTTTAGTAACTCTAGCCACCTTCTTTGCCTTAGGTTTAAATCCTTCTGTTTGAATAAATACTGTAGACTTTTGTGGTCCGAAAACATGTCTACATGGACTCCAAACAAGTAATGGCGCCAAATTTTCAAGGCAAATATAACTGCTGCCAATTCAAGATCGTGAGTAGGGTAATTTTGTTCGTGCTTTCTTAGTTGTCTCGAGGCATAAGCAATAACTTTACCATGTTGCATTAAAACGCAACCCAACCCAATCCTTGAAGCATCACAATAAACATCATAACCTTTTGTGCCCTCTGGCAGAGTTAAGACAGGTGCTGAAGTAAGCCTGTCCTTCAACTCCTGAAAACTCTGCTCACATGCATCAGACCACTGGAACTTGGCAGCTTTATGAGTCAACTTTGTCAATGGTGCAGATATAGAAGAAAACCCTTCTACAAACCTTCGATAATAACCTGCTAAGCCCAAAAAACTACGGATCTCTGTAGCATTCAAGGGTCTCGGCCAATTCTTTACTGATTCAATCTTTTGGCCGTCAACTCTAATACCTTCGTCTGTAATTATATGGCCAAGAAAAGCCACTGAAGTCAACCAAAACTCACATTTGGAGAACTTCGCATATAATTTATGATTCTGAAGTGTTTGCAATACTGCACGTAAATGATCAGCATGTTCGGCTTTGGACTGCGAGTAAATCAGGATATCGTCAATAAATACGATCACGAATACATCTAGGAATGGCTTGAATACCCGATTCATTAGGTCCATAAAAGCTGCTGGGGCATTAGTAAGCCCAAAAGACATTACTAGAAATTCAAAGTGGCCATACCTTGTCCTAAAGGCTGTTTTTGGAACATCTACCCCTTTAACACGTAACTGGTGATACCTCGACCGCAAGTCAATCTTTGAAAAACATTTGGCGCCTTGCAACTGATCAAAAAGGTCATCAATCCTTGGAAGCGGATACTTATTCTTGATTGTAACTTTGTTCAGTTGTCGGTAATCGATACACATTCTCAAGGACCCATCCTTCTTACGAACAAACAAAACTGGTGCGCCCCATGGCGACGTACTAGGCCTAATGAAACCTTTTTCGAGTAGATCCTTTAATTGTTCCTTTAACTCTCTTAATTCTGCAGGAGCCATCCTGTAAGGGGGAATTGATATTGGCTGAGTATCTGGGAGTAGATCAATGGCAAACTCAATTTCCCTTTCTGGAGGGATTCCAGGAAGCTCATCCGGGAATACATCTAGAAATTGACTCACCACGGGAACTGATTGAGGAGTCACTGGTCCATCCTCTGTGCTTTGTACTCGGACTAAATGATAAATATAGCCTTTAGAAATCATTTTCTGGGCTTTAAGGTAGGAAATAACCCTACCCCTTGGCGTGGCAGCATTACCTTTCCATTCCAGGATTGTTTCTTCCGAAAAATGGAATTTGACAACCTTATTTCTACAATCGATATTAGCATAACATGCAGCTAACCCGTCCATGCCCATAATGACATCGAAGTCAATCATATCTAATTCGATTAGATCAGCTGAAGTGAGATGGTCATAAATCCACACTGCACAATCTCGATAAACTCGTCTAACTATAATAGATTCACCAACTGGCGTAGATACAACAAATGGTCTAGGCAATAAATCAGGGCCTACCCCCAACTTACCAGCAACGAGCGGGGTAACATATGAAAGAGTAGAGCCAGGATCTATAAGTGCATAAACAGCATGAGTAAAAATAGTCAATGTACCTGTAACAACATCAGGTGACGATTCCAAGTCTTGGCGACCGGCTAGAGCATAAGTGCGATTCTGACCACTGCCTGAACTGGATGCTCCTCCTCCTCCTCTACCTCTACCACGACCTGGTGTAGCCTGTTGTCCTGTCCTTGGGGGACGAATAGTAGATGAAGAAGCTGCCATCGACCCTGTAGGCTGGGATATCTCACTCCTACCTCTACTCGGACAGTCTCGCATAAAGTGACCAGGATGCCCACACGAATAACAAGTATCTGAACCCAGGCGACATATCGCAGGATGCTTCCTACCGCACTGAACACAAGGTGGCAAAGGTGGCCTCATCTGACCGGAATTCCCCTGGCGATAGGAACTGGATGCACCAGAACTGTGGCCTGGTCCAGTCTGAGAAAAACGATCATACCTCTGCCTTTGCAACTGATATGGGGCACCACTAGTAGGGTGGGGTGATCGCCTATTAAAATGTGGCCTAACATTACCTCGTGGATCTACATAGGACCCAATAGATCTAGCCCTCTTATTCTGATCCCTTTCTCGGCTTTGGTTATCTCCAATTTGTACTTCAAGATCCTCTGCAGTCTGGGCAATAGCCTGTATCTTAGAAATATTCATATCCTCTTGTGTGGCTGCTATTGTTAATCCCTTAATCAATTCATCCTTAAGGCCACGCACATATCGATGAACTCTAGCTCGCATCGTACTCACAATATCGGGGGCGTACCTGGCTAATGAATTAAACCTGAGGCTGTACTGTCGACCATTCATATTGCCCTGCCTAAGGGCTAGAAATTGATCAAGTCTGGCCTCTCGAACCTCCTGTGGAAGATAGTGAGCTAGGAAGGCCTCTGAAAATTCCTCCCATTCAGCTGGGGGTGCATTTGATCCCCTAGACCGATCCCAAGCCTCGAACTATAAAATGGCCACATCTCGTAACCTGAAAGATGCAAACTCCACTGCCTCCACTACTGTTGCATGCATGACTCGAAGTACTCGATAAGTCTGATCAATAAACTCCTGAGGATCCTCACGTGGGTCAGAGCCTGTAAATATAGGCGGACTTAGGCTGATAAACTCTCGAGCCCTAGAACTTTCTGAGCCACCTGACCTAGCACTCGTTGATGCCCCAATTTGTTGTTGTTGTGTGGCTACCATCTGGGTCAATAATCGAACAGCACTCGTGATGTCCTGGTCCTCTGCTTCAGGTGGAGGAGCTACATGTGCTGGTTCATCTCTAGCTATCTCAGATGCCACTGGAGCAGGTGGGGTCATGGGTACTGGATCCCCTCTAGTCTCATCAGGTACTTGATAAACTGGGATCTCTAGTGTCGGTGATTCACTTTGAGCCTCAAATCTATCCAATCGGATAGGCAGGGAACGACTAGTACCTTCCCCCGTATCCGTGCCAACCCGTCGGCTACTCATTTGTCTAGTCACAGGCATTTCTGTAAACAAGGAAGAGAAAAACATGAATTAGACTTCAAACATCTTATGACCTCGCTCTATTGCACGATCTAGCAAATGAAAGAAGGATAACATTTCCTAAATGTCCCGTAGCCTCATGATTATAGGTATGGTGCACAACACACCCATAAACAAGACTCTCCTAGACACGGCTTGTAGACTCCCTGGGATTCGACGTGCTCTGATACCAAGTTTGTCACGCCCCAAACCATGGGAGGCATGACCGACACCCGGAGCCCCAAAAGGCCGAGGGTGCCAAAATAGAGTGTATCTCTGTTGAACCTGCTGGGGGTCTGAGACCGACAAGGTCTTTAAGAATTACAATTTGAAACACTGAAAGCTCAATAGTAGTTAAGCAACTCAAGGCCGACAAGGCTATTATCATAGTAGATAACTAATAACAAGGCCGACAAGGCCATACCCAACACTGATGCACATATACACGTCTACAAGCCTCTAGGAGTAAGTAAAATATCTCATATCCAGGACAGGGCCCTGGACTACCCATAAGCTGTACATATACATAACCTGGTCAAAAATATAAGCTAGACCTCTGACTCGTCAGCTCCAGGAAGAATGGAGCTT